>VWZW01002936.1:57921-72921 GCA_013397115.1 Edolisoma coerulescens | reverse complement strand
TTTAATTCTGCTGCCCTGTGGTTCTTAGCTTTGACATTGAGATCTGCACGGCCACCAGAGATAATTATTTCAACCTTCAGGCCATCAGGCGCTCATTTTTGATCATGGATATGTAAGATTTTTTTTCTTTTTTTTTTCTTTTTGCTTCCCAGGCTTGCCAAGTGGATATCAATAGAAGGGTAAAATAAGAAAAAATGGTAAGCGTTCTAAGAGAAATTAAGATGCTGTATGCTAGCTTTTCTACTAGTTTTTCAGGCCTTATTATTGTTTAACATTATGCAGGACACACTGTAAATACTGACAGATACAGTTGAAATCACTTGAATTTTCCATTAAGGCATTGTTAGAAACTAAAAAATTAGCTTTGACTTTATAATACTGCTGTATTAAACAGTACTGCTGTTCCAATACCCTCTAATCCCCTAACATTATTTGCACACCATGAATCCACACATTTGATACCCTTCTTAAAGTAACTCATAGAAATTACAGTAATTTTTCTCACCTGCACCTAACACAAGTTGAATTCAACACATTATTTGTTTTGTAACTGCTCAATGGTAAAATAATTTTTGAAGAATACTAATTTCAAGAGTTGCGCTATTAAAACGAAATCTGCATTGCAACCTATGTAACGTATCAATTATCTGTGTGATTAGAATTTGTGAACTGGTGTATGCCAGATGTTAAACGTATCCACGAAGTACAGAATTGGCATGCTATTTAAATAAGACACAAACCCAATTTTATTTGCCACTAACATTATCTCTGCATAACATTTTAATACATGACATTTATTTTAGATGAACGTATTTTCCACTTGTAGATTAAAATATCTGTGTATTTCTACAATAACCAGCATCAGATACAAAGATAAAATCTTATTTTAGAGACACTGCTTAATTACACTCTTTATCATTTAAGTCACTTATGTGCTGCTACATTCATTTTACAGGTGTACAAATCAAAAATTGTGCACCTAAGTGATCAAAGACAACGAAAGAGTAGACTGATCTAAAATATGTGTCAGGCTGCGTTATTAGTCTCAGATGCAATATTTAAAGAAAAAAAAAACCACAAGCAATAGTAGGCTAAATCTATCAAACATTTCTATGAAACAGATTTACAGCTAGGAATGTCTCTCCTGAGTTTTATAGTACTTCAAAATAAGTTTGAAACTAAAAAGCTAAACACATACATATTCTAAGAAACAGTATTTTGACGTATGGGAAACTGAAATACGAGAGTGGCTGGTTTTGCACCAAAGTGCAAAAAAAAAGCCACTGGAAATGTTCCTTCTAAAAAGTCAGTGGGGTATTTTTGCCTTAAGTAGATTGCACTTGGTCTTGCAATTAGGTCTGCACAGACAGGACACAGTTTCAAGAGACACCGAACAGCACTTCTGAAGATGCAATTTTGCATGCAAATACTGCATTGCATGATACTTTTTTCCTTTCTTTTGTATTTTTCTAAGAAACCAAACAAAACATAACAAAAGAGAAATATGAAACAGTCTCCTTGGACAAAGGTGCAAACAAAATATATTGTCTGTGCTAATTGTACCTGTATTAACAGGAAGACTTGGAAAGACAAAATACATTTAGGGCATTTTTCTTTAACCTATTTTAAATTCAATTTTTGAAAGTAAAATTTCCATTTTTTTCCAAGAAATATATCTAAGAAAATGAGCTAACTTTTGGAGATACTATATTTGATGGTTTCTGCAACCGCTCTAGTGTGCATTCATTTTCTTTTATTAAACAGCAGCAATCAAAATTAATGCCACTGCCAGGCAAAGTAAACTTTAATATTTTCAGTTTTGTAAAACATTAATGTCATAAAAGTACAAACTCCCCATATCTGAGCACAAGCCACTTTTCAACTCCAAAAGCCTGTTATGCCTCTTGCACGCCCTGGATTCTATACTGCTTTAGAAATCTCACTGAGAAAGGGTGACCACTGTTCTTTAATAAATGGATATTTTAAGAATCTGGAGTACTAGTGAACATCAAAGCAGTTCACTCCAAGTTGGGAATGGGCATTTATATGCATTACCTACAAAACTCACAAAGAACTAGCAGTGATGTCTAGTAATGAAAGAAATAAGAAAAGTTCCCCAAACGCCTTTGCTGCAATAGGAAAACTAAGCCCTAGCTAGTGCTGTGTAATAAAATAATAAATTAAAAGAAAAATTATTTCACATCATTTTGTATCCTTTCTATTATCAGCAGTACTGAAAGGCAGGTCTTTATATTAGCAACTGTGACTATGGCAAGGTAGCTGGATATTGCAGCTTTTCAGAGGATGAGGCAAATCATTTTGGGTACAGATGCAACCTTGCCCATCCCAACAGCTTTCCCAGATCTGCTTCTCTTTGCCGCTCTCCTCTTTAGCACAGCCCGCGCAGTCCCACATTTTCTGCTAGTCCAATATGGCATAACCAGCAGTTGCTGCTTTTCACTCCTTTCCAAGTGGGCACTATCCCGAGAAGCACGGATAGTGCTAAAGATGGTTTCCACGTCCCCAGCGTTGGCTCTTGGGAACGATGAGCAGTCAGCGTGGAAAATTCTTCACAGACCTTTGCAAGCAGTGTGTTTAAGTAGAGCTGCGAGTATGAAGGGAACAGAGAAACTTTCTAATGTTCTACCCACCAGAAGACAGCTGGCACATGATTATCATTCCTCCTATTCTACAGATGGAAAAAATGAAGCTTTAGAGAATTACCTTTACAAGAATTGTATGACGGAGGTCTGAACACAACGCAGTACTCTTTAAGTAACTACTTGGAGAATATGAACAACAAGACAAATAGAAAGATATAATTGGATTTTGCTGTCAATAAATCCAAAAGCCACCTGCCAATAGGCAGACTGGATAAAATGCTTATGGTACAAAAATGATCCAGCGGTACTGTGAAAGAATAAGACTTGCATACTCTATTTTATTATAGAAATTCTGAAGCTTGATATAGGAAAAAAAAAGAAGGGTAACTCTAATCATTCCGTGCCACTTGGGAAGGATGGGCAGAAAACTCACAAGTGTTAATGCAGTCACATTTGACTTAAAACTTTTGATATTGAGATATTCAAGCAAACAGCATGGAAATAATGAGCTAAGAGAAAGCAAGGATGTAAGTTCTATGGAAATATGCATCTCAGCATGCAGTATGAAAGAGCACCCTCTGTTGTTTCTGGTTAACAGAAGCAAGTCTCCTGATACCTCAAAACAGTGTTTTGGTTAGAGAAAAGATTGAGAGAAATAATCAGTACTGACACACAGATATCTGCAAACACTTTCCAGGGAGTTCAGGCACATCAGTTTGTTTGGGAAGGATCGTTATGTATCCTGAGAGTTACTGGTTTACGGAAGGAAGAATATTTTGTGCCATAGCAAACTCTAGCTGTCCTAGACCACAACCTTTTTTAAAACAAAATATTAATTTCTGTATGCAAAATTAAAAAAAAATACAAACCTATGAAGATCCAAAACTGATATGCTGTTTGATTTTTATTTATTATTTTTATAAGGCAAGAGGTTCAGATAAGGCCATGCATCATTAATAAATACAGGAGTTGCCAATACTATTTAAATCAAAGTACAAAATATCTGATAACAGACAGGCCATTCCAATCAGTTAAAAAGATGTGAGATGTGGCTGCATTCTAATGGAAGATCTTGAATATATCAATGGCAACAGTGGAGCTCTTAAGAACATGCAATTTCTGCAACTGGGAATGTGTTTTCCTTATTAAGAGCTAAAAATCTCATATAAATTTCAAGTTTTTGTTAATTTATTTCCTGCAACCAGAAATTACTGATTAGCTCAAGGACCTAGCAATTACAGAGATGATGATCCACATTATTTACTTCCAGCGGTATACCAATGGTGATGTAACAAAATGAAGATAAATGCTGATGTTACAGTGAAAAAAAGAGGATGCATCAGGTGCCTTAAGCACTGATGGTACTGCTCAGAGTAGAATATGAACAGAATTTTAAAATGTACTTTCCCTTTAGGGTCCCTACCTTAGTGCCTTTCAAAATTACACCATTAGCAAAGAGAACAAAATGAGAACCTTAGAAACAGCTAAAAAAGTTTAGATAGATTATAAGGAATATTATACTGCAAAGGTGTAAAGTCTGCATTTTATTTCGGTCTCTCTGAAGAAATGTGCTGCTCAGTTCCTGGAAAAACTAGTCTCAATTTGACTGAGCATTGACCTAATGTCAAATCCTCCACGATGCATTTTACACAGTTTCCATGAAAAATTGTGAAATTTTGTAAATATGGGAAACCACATTGCATATGTATTCAGAACCCTGCAGCTTAACAGTCAACACTTTTACAATTAAACTTTGCTTTACATAATGTATGAGGAAGAAAAGTAAAATTGCAAAGAAAAAGAGCTCCTTCCTGCAGATTTCTAAGGTAATAAAGCAAAGAATTCCTCTAACACATCTCCTATTCATTGAATAAGATTTTTTTCACTGGGGATAGTATGAATATGTCAATTACAGGATCATTTAACCTCTTTGAAAGAAGCTGCTTGTGACAAGACCTGACAACGTACAATCTTTTTTCTGGTTGCACAGATTTCTGAATATTGAGGACCAAACTTGAAAGGGACACAGTGGAGTAACTATAATAATGATAACAATAATAATGGGTTTTCCTTTTACTAGTTACTTTTGGCAGTCAAATATTTCTAGAAAATTCTGTCCACAAACAGTATTAAAGATACATTTTGAACAGTAAATACTAAAAAACCCAGAAATAAAAATTAGCAAATAGCAACATCTGAATTGTGGTAGCATGGCCCATGGGGCACTATACTGTAACAGTAAATTACAACAGTCTGCAATGCAAGTTGCGGGAGAGTGTTGATCTTCTGGAGGGTAGGAGGGCTCTACAGAGGGATCTGGACAGGCTGGATTGATGGGCCGAATCCAGTGATGGGAGGGTTAATAAGACCAAGTTCCAGGTCCTGCACTTTGGCCACAACAACCCCCTGAAGTGCTACAGGCTGGGGACAGAGTGGCGGGACAGTGGCCAGGCAGAAGGGGACAGTGGCAGACTGAACAAGAGCCAGCAGTGTGCCCAGGTGGCCAAGAAGGCAAAGGGCATCCTGGCCTGTGTCAAGAATAGTGTGGCCACAGGACAGCAGGACCAGGGAAGTCAATCTTCCCCTGTTCTCAGGACTGGTGAGGCTGCACCTTGAGTTCTGGGCCTGGTTCTGGGCCCCTCATTTTAGGAAGGATGTTGAGGTGCTGCAGCATGTCCAGAGAAAGGCAACAGAGCTGGTAAAGGGCCTGGAGCACAAGTCCTGTGAGGAGCAGCTGAGGGAGCTGGGGTTGTTTAGCCTGGAGAAAAGGAGGATCAGGGGAGACCTTACCACTCTCCACAACTGCCTGAAAGGAGGGTGTAGCCAGGTGGGGGTCGGTCTCTTCTCCCAGATAACAGCAACAGGACAAGAGAACACAGTCCTAAGCTGCACCAGGGGAAGCTTAGGCTGGACATTAGGAAGAATTTCTTCACAGAAAGAGTGATGGGGCACTGGAATGGTCTGCCCAGGGAGGTGGTGGAATCACTGTCCCTGGAGGTGTTTAAGAAAAGACTGGATGTGGCATTCAGTGCCATGATTTAGTTGACAGGGTGGTGTTAAGTCACAAGTTGGACTCGATGATCTTAAAGGTGTTTTCCAATCTAGTTCATTCTGTGATTCTCAGGAATTGTTCATCCTATGATTCTCAGAAAAATGATTCTTAGTGGAAAACACAACACGTTTTCTCTACTACTATTCATAAAACAAATTTTAAATAATTCTATGCATGCCAGGAAAGGTCCATCAAAGTACAGCATCTAACAACTGAAACAATTACGAGTGCTTAAACAGGAGCTAACATTTCTACCGTTTTTTTCATCATGTTGTATCTGACATCCAGCTTTACTAAAACTGCAAGAGACTGGAGAAAAACATATTCCTCCCTTCCCCGCCTCTTTTTTCTAATAGGTTTTTTCTGTGGTTTGACATCTCTCTATGCTATGCATAATTCATTTCTCTGACTCCCTTCGTAAATATTCAGGGTCCAATGTAACAGGTATGTAGGCAAATGCATAACTTTATTCATAAAACTATGAGAAATCACGCAGCATTTGAATATTCGCATGATCAGATTCACTGAGATTTTGAAGAGATGGGGAAAAAATCACATTCATTAGAAAATAAACTAGAGAGCCACTAAAACCAGTGAGCAGAGTGTGCTGTTTTCCATAAACACCTACACATTTTTTTGTAAATTGCCTGTAGTCCAAGCTGGCAGCCTCCCTTTAAATAAATAGAGAAAACTAGCCACTTAGGTGTGCAGCTTCATTAACTTCATAGCTATCTTAGTTACCTGTCCCTTTCTCCAAATTACATCTAAAAAAACCCTGCACTGCACATTCATGCATTAGCTTCAGATCCAGTCATTGCATCTTCCAAAATGCCCTAAAGAAATATTGTTCTAGCTGGAAAAAATGCCTTTATACTGCATGTTCTCAATCCTCCTGTTGAAATTGTCCCTTTTTACCATCAGCAATATAAATCACAAAGTTATAAGGCATGAATTCCTTTTAATTATTTGCCCCTTATTTTTGTGTGGCATTTCACAAACTTGTTCCACTCTTACCCCTCCTGCAGCATAGTTAAAATCACCTATTTTGCCCAGTTAGAATTGGAAGAGGCAATTTGATGTATAAAGACTTTGTATGCTATGTTACTACTGCTAGGTTAGCTACTGGCTTGAAAATAGGTGTAAACATGACATACTCCTTTTCTGCCTGCAGGAAACAATGACTCCAGCTGTGGCACAGCCTCATAGGCTGCAATCCCACTAAACTGTGCACAAACACCAGCTCAAGCTCTGGCATATTGCCACATCCTCTACCTCACTGTCAATCCGCACTCTCCAAACAGAGCAAAGGCACTCATAGCAGAATCTCAGACCATCCCCAGCAGGCAGTACCAAGCAGGCAGCCTCCCTCTGTTTTGGAGAACAGGAGAGGGAGGAAAAGTTTACCTGCACACATAAGAGTCATAGCATGCCATCTGCCCTCAGGGTTAGAGAACGTGCTCTGGCTGTCTTTACTTCAAAAGTAAGACACACACACGGAGACTGCTTCATAAAACATAAACTGTTTGCGCCCTGTCCATGCAGGGAAAAGGGAAGCCTGGACCTGTATTAAGGTATTATACCCAAGAGTGGGGTATCTCAGGTGAGGCTTTTCCCTCCACCCCTGTAGCTGTATGTGTTCTTGCCTGCAAGCACAGGAAAGCAGAGGCTAGTCTCCTGCAGGCCAGCTGTCTGGTAGCTGACACAACCTTACCCTGAAATTGTACTTTTGAGATACTAGTCAGAAAAACAGAAGCCAAACTGTCATTCACCAAAGAGCTGACTAGCTTTGGCCTCAGTAGTTTCTGAAGCATACAGAAGACCAGAATGTCCTGTTCCTCCATATGGCTTCAAGGGTCATGGCTTCAAAATGGTGTATTGTTACAATCTGGTTTGGAGTTCTGTAACAGTTAGTGAAAGCTCATGGCAACGCTGACATGAGCACAGCAAGCATAACATTATCAGGCCATGTGGAAAAGATGGGTTGTTCTCCTCCAGAACTGTCAACCGACAAAAATCTTAATAGTGGAAAAATATTTAAATACTGTGCTCCCACTCTGAAAGCTGCTACGAAAATCTAAACACTTTCTTTGCATCCCTTGAGGAAATCTTCTGCATTTTCTGCCATGTGACATGCATCTATGTCATCAATGAAGAGTTTCAATACTTTCAACAACACATTTATTAGGTGGCTCTACACAGCTCGTTTGCAATAAAAACAGTAAATTGAAAAGGCAAAATGAGACAGGGAGAAGACATTATAAGCAGCATATGTTCTTCTTCAGTTTATGTACAAGTTTAATACAATATTCATCTACAATGCAATTTTAATTGTATCAAGAAATATAAATTTTGTTACGAAATAACTAACAGACTGGTAACTATATTTGAAATTTATCATTTTTTGAATCCCTCTTAAAGACACTGTAACTGCAGTTCTCCTGAATAGGAGCTTTTAGCTTAACAAGAACAGCAGCATTACCAGATTTGCTATACAACTGTTTTAGCAATTTCCTGCTTGGCAATCTTATATTTCACACCACTAATAATAAGAGAGATTCTCTAATTTTTTCTGCTTTACATCACTGTCTTCTTTTACTGGTAAAAATAACTTCTTATTAAAGATAATGTTCTTCCAGAGCATGCTCTGGCATTAACAGATATCTGTATTTATTTTTGCACAGCTATGTCTTCTTCTTGCCAGGTACAATTCAATGAAGTCAACAAAGCTAACAAACCATGAACAACACTGACCCACCGCAGAACTGGTCACATGGAGACGGTTCTCATTAGCAGGCTGGCATTAGCAACCACCAGCACAGCCCAAAGCCAGGGCCTTGTAGAGCAAAACTGTCAATGCTGAGGATACAATATCTACCACACTACACAAATTCAAGTGAAGTGAACCTTCTGGCTAGGTTTCATACACAAGAAATCCACTTTGCCTACTCTTTGAGTGCTCTGAGATGACAGTGAAAGCATGGTAAGGACAACTGCGAGATTTTCTGCTGAACCACACTACTGAACCAACCTAAGACCAATGAGGTGCACTTACCAGCTCTGCTTCTCTAGATATAACTCAGACCCAAAAGAACTAATGCCCTGAACAGATTTCCACAAACTGATGAGAACCATTGGAATAAATGAAAACGCTGAAGATGATTGCTCCATCTTGTCATCAAGGTCATGGATGCTGTTTGCCCTTGGGTGCCCAGTGCTCTGCAGTGAAGAAGGGAGACAAACAGGAAAGCAGAAAACACCCAAAGCTGGACAAAGTGGGAATGCAAGAGAAGATAATGGGAGTACATAAAGTAGCCATAAAGGACGAAGGTAAGAATAACAGACAGAGAATGCTAAGTGAGTTAAAAAAGAGCACTGCAGAACACGTTTTTTAAGATCTGGAGATAAAAAAAACCTGCACATTTCTGACCTTTGTGTACTGATTTGTAACTGATTTTTTAGGGCTGTTTTTCAAGAAACAAGAGCTCAGGATGGTCTGGATTTGATTCTCTTTCAAACTATGAAGAAAACAATTCTAAATGATTTTAAAAGGATTTGTGAACACACTACACCTATCAAAACCAGACCCAACATACAAAGATCAGCATTCACAAACACAGAACCTCTGAATCAACAGTGCCTCTGATAAAATTTTACCTTTACCTCTGTACCAGAGGAGAGCCTCTAAAAACCAAAGTAACATTTTACTACACAATAAAAGAATTTTGTGAAAAAGTGTATGGAAACTTGCAAAAGGTAGCTGTGATATGTATACTCTGGCACTGAGGGCAGTCAGCAGGTCAACAGTAAAAGCAATAGTAATTATGCACAATGGCATTGCAGCAGAATGCTGACAGGTCATTGCATGCTGCTTTCAACCTCACAAAAACAATGGTCAGCTGAATGTAGCACCCTGAGGCTTTCATTTAAAAAAATCAACTAAACTCACACTTTTTATAGAAACCCTACCCCGCTGCCATGCACTCAAGAGACAGAATAAACCCATATAATTTATGCTTTTCTGGTACTCCATGAAATTGCAATCACGTCAATGTTTCATCATTTAAGATAATAATGCCAACTTACAGAACTGATAAATAAAGTTGGAGGTACATTTTAAGGTATAAAACCAGAATAATTCCTGTCTGAGTTTATTTACAAACCAACCTATATTACAAAATTAAAACATGAAGAGAAACAGTTTTGCTGATGATACTTAAACTTCCCTGTATTTTATTTTAAAAGATTTACATTTTTCCTTCCTCTATTCTGAACTGAGTTAAGCAGCAAAAAGAGATACATAACAATAAATAGTCTTGAAAATATGTATTATTGCATGCTTTGAATTTCTGATTAATTATGTATAGAAATATCAAAGAACACTTTACATGCAAGGAAGCTTACAATCTGAACGGAGAGGCACTCAGTATGAGTGATGAGAAAAGATACCTGAAAAGTCCTTTAAAGTGAGTATTTTCCATTTTGGAGATCTTTAACTGCTGGCAAGTATTCGCTGGAAGATAACCCCTTGTGAAGGATGGACACCACTTGCTTTGGAACTTGTGTTCTGTGACAGAGACTGAGCTTTGAGGAAATGAGGTCAGGAAACTTACTTAGAAAAACACCATTTCTGACTCAGTTCAGGTATCTCAGCACCACCAAGTAAACATACTACTCACAAATCTGTGGTGAACCATTTTCAACATGACCTGAAGCCTCCACATGGGGGAGAAGTACATGGGATATTAGAATCACAAATAAAATGTAGAGTAGATTTATGAAAAATAACAAACAAATAAATAAATACAAGGAACATGGGAAAAAAATTCCTCAGCTGAATTTCAATAGAGACATCTTATAATACTACGCTGTAAAAAATAAATTTGTCGACAAACTCATGAGTTACCACTGTACAAACTGAAAGAGATTAATGACCATCATGTTAACAGAATCAAAGATGTAAAATACTGAATTGGCCATAGATGTAAATACTGAAGACAACAGCCAAACAGTACAACAGAATCTACAGGGCTTTCAGATTCAGATCTCTATGAAGAAAAATGTAAAAAAAAAATTGTATTATCATAATAAAAATGACACTGAATGAAACAGAGAAAATAGTTCAAAGAGCATACATTTAATAAGAGAAACAAATGTAAAAGGCAGTAAGTGACCTCGAGATTTTATCACTTGCTAAACTTATATTAAGTTTGCTCAATAATAGCATACATTTGCAGAATAACAATGGTAGAAGTGAGAAATAAGAAAAGCTTGGGAAATTAGAGGTTATAGGCCTTTCTTTTACTCAGGTCTGCAATCTTCTCTATCATTTTAAATATCATTTCAATAAGATAGTGAAATAACAGAGGGTAAGAAGAAAAACACACATAAAAAATTAAATGCTGAATGCCAACAAAATTCAGCCTCATCTATGGTACTAGTAAGAAAACAGCCATGCAGGAAAGCTTGTAAAATCTAAGTACATGGCAAGAAAGAGAAATATTGGAATGATAGGAAAATATGACCATGAATAGTCAGATTAAAAGAAAAAAAGGGAAAATGCATGCTGCATATCAGGAAAATCTTTCTGACAGTGAAATTGTGGAATGATTTCTCAACAAACTAGAAGAAACACTTGGTGGCATAATGAAGGGAACAATGCTGGACTAGCAGGGAGGCAGACCAAAAGATCTAAAATGTATTTTCTCCATCTAATTCTAACGGACTATTAAAGGAGACAATCAATAGCCAGGGAGGTAAGTTATTTTGATATGCTCCATGGTTTTCATTCTTTCAGGGGAAAGACGATGGTTGAAGTTGGGAGGGGAAAAAAAAAGGAAACGCCAAGCTGTGTGCTTTCTTACAGTTACTGTTTCCCATTGTGGATGTTACCATTATCTTTACATATGAAGAGAGATTGCAATGATCTAGAGAGATCCCCCACACTACAACACTGTGATAAAGAAGAACTTAAAAGAAAGACTACACGGTCTGGCACCAAATTAAATGGGGAAGAACAGAGCCATATTTCCTGGGGGAAAGAGACAGAAGATTATGAGGTTAGTCACACTATTAGTGAGGCCAATAATGCCACTTAAAAGAAAAGTAAGTGTGATATATAACTAAATTTTTCATAGCATTTCAGTTTGGCAGAGCAGCATACTGCTGTACTCAAGTTATGGAGCAACTGTACAATTCCATCAAGTAAAAGCAATGAAGAAGGAATTTAGCTACTTGGACAGCTTTTTTTCAACAATTCAGCATAACATCCAAACAACAGATGAAGTTTGAGTCTAAAATGTAACTGTTGCAATTAAAATAAGCAAACCCAGTATTTGATACTTATTTTGAAGTACAATAAAACATAAGAATATACTTGTATTTGAATATTGTAATACTCACATTATATTCCACTCATTTTTACCCACAGTCAGAGCCCTAACAATTTAGACTGAATGGCTCAGAAAACAGCAGGGGTTTTTTATTACAGATGTTCTTAGTGCAGTTAATATAATCAGCTGCTTCAGGAACAGCATTAAGATGCATGAGCTACTGGTAAGTAGTTGAGAAACAGGCTGGCTTAAAATACTGCCTACCGAAAGATACAGGAAAACAAGCATGGTCAAATGGCTTATGCACAGAACTATTAAAAAAACCCTCCCAAACTGTAAACCAGCTGCGCTACTGAATTAGCATCTGTATTTCCACTAGGTTGTAAGCTTGTTCTGTCTCAATATCTGTAGCTGTGAAAGAAGAATACATAATATTTATCTGTTTAGTCTATGAAGATTGGACTGGAAACCCTTTGGGCCAGGTAATGGGTCCTCTCATCCTACTCTTCTAAAGACTGAGCAAGTGACAACACAAAAAAAATTTACTATTTACAATGCTGCAAGATGAAAAAATATTTAGGCAATACATAAAGTTATAGTTACATGTCTAACATCTAACACTAACATAATACTATTGTACTGAACACAGTTTTCTTTATTGTTTTCATTCCCCATTAGTAAACCAGAAATTAATGAAGGAACATATTAACTTCCTGAACTCTTATAAATTCTTTATAAGGGTTAAGTAAGCTCTATGCGGACTAATAAAGAGCACCAATTTCAAGATATGAATATTATGTAAGAAGACAGACTCAAGAAAGTAGTTTCTCAAAAATCAGCAATGAAATGAGTTTCGGAGGGGAGAGGGCAGGGCGGGGCAGGGAAAAGAGGAAAGGCCAATTTCCTGTGTGAACTGTGAAGCTGTTTCACAAAGCCTTCCAAAGCACCTCAGCCAGGATGAATTTTGCTGTATGTCTGCATATACTGCAAGTCAAGTACCCTTACAATGGTGACATTTATCACTGCTGTACAGATGCTTTAGGCCACCTTGTCGCGCTAGGACAGGAAAGATCCCTCTCTTGACTCCTAGCATAGTTTAACGCTCCTTTTGGAGAGGCACAGGAGAAGGGCTGTTTTGTGGACTGCCATCCTTTTAATGTCTTGAAGAACCACAGTTGTAGCATGCAACTTTTCTACTTCATGCACAGATTAGTACAAATTCCACCGTAACTGGCAACCGCCTCTGGGCAACACGTGTACCATTCAAACAATTACTTGCTAGCCTGAACTTCAGAAGCCGCCCTTCTATCACACGCATAACATCTCACAGAACTCTGTAGCTTGCTTTTCCTCATGCTCCACAGACTTCCCATTTTGGTATGTTTCTGAAGAAATCCAAAGACAATGCATATTGGAGTATGCCTTAATGTTTGGAGGGAAAGGTTCACCTTTCAAACACAACATATGGAGACAATACATAACTCACTGCATGATTCATTTAAAGACTATCTCACTATGCAACTTAGCCTTCCAATAAACTAGACTCTCAGAGAGCTGGGAAGGGTATGAAGGGTTGGCTCTTTCCTGGACAACAGTGCTAGAGTCCAGAAACAAGGTCAACAATAAAAGGGGCTTTGGAAAGAATACCAGCAAGGTAATTAACTGATTCAGATAAAACTCTGAGCTCATCCTTGAGATCAACTTAGGCTGCCAAGCATCAAGAAGGGAAAATGCTTTATGTTTACTGTGCTTAGCTACCATTCCTAAGAACCTCCAGAAACTCCCAAGTTCAATCACTGTTTTGACGGAATGCTTGGATGAAGCATACAGAAGACATCAGCTATCAACCCACACAGAAAGTTTGGCAAATGATGTCACATACATGCACAACACTTACTTAGCAACTGCAGACATATGTACACCACTAATACTGGGTTCAAGCCCTTGTCAATACTGAAGGTAGAAAAGCCTGTCTTTTGGCAGGCAGGAGCTGATCAAAGTTCCTATGAGCACTCCCATCTGATGTGCTCGAGAAAGAAAATATTTCTTTGCTCATAAGGAATTCCAACTGAGAGGAAAAGCGTAGCCCACACGAAGACAAACTGACAAATATGCCCTTTGTTAGTACACATTCTACCACTGGCATCCTCAATTTTGTGAATATTCCCATGGATGTGGCAGTATTGAAAGGTGGTGATCTGCAGCAGGACGGTACTGCAACTTCTCAGATACTTAATGTGGGTCAGAAATATCCAGATGTTAAACCCAAACTGAAGAAATAGCTGAGTACCCGGAATGGTGGAAGCAAACATGGTAATCTCACTGGGTTAGAATATTGTCGAATTCATGCCTAGGATACAATGAAGACTTGCATGTTTGCTCTTTGGAAAACATCTTCCCCTGAATTATGAAGGCAACTTTTCTAAAGAGTCTAAACAAAGCAACAAGGCCTTGTTAAAGGCTCTCATGAGAACTGTCCTTCAAGAGGAACATGGAAAAGAGGTGATTAGGGGTAAAAAGTGGATTTACACAGTGTAACAATGGATAACGAGCATTATACTACATCAAATAAATGGGGCAAGGTGCCTTTAAAGACTGTTCCTTTTCACCAGAAAATCTCATGAAAAAGCATGCATGGGTAGCTGAGGAGAAAGGAAGCTGGTGACTTTTTTGTACTTTGGCGTTTCTGAAGCAATTTACCTGGACAGCTGATAACATTCTCTACTTCAGCAGAGTTCTTACTTTTTGATCAAGTGTCTGTATGTACCCCTTAAATTATATCAGAAACAAGCCTTTGTAATCCCTGGTCCTCAAAGCCTGATCATGGCATCCACTTCCCTGGGTGTCTCGGTTTGAAAGACAGGTGTCTGCTAAGGAAGGCAGGAGCCTCTCTTGGAATGGAGAATGAAACCCCCTTTCTCTCTGAATTATTATAATTTTGGAATTAAGGGCTTTCAGGCAAAGATATGAGGAATAGGAATAACAGTTCTTTACTAATATATATATATATATATAT
>VWZW01002936.1:0-54154 GCA_013397115.1 Edolisoma coerulescens | reverse complement strand
GACTGGGGAATGAGATGTTTGAAAACACCACCATGAAAAGGGACCTGGGGGTCCTGGTCAGTGGCAAGTTGAATGTGAGTCAGCAGTGCTCTGGCAGCCAGGATGGCCAAGCGCGTCCTGGGGAGCATCAGGCCCAGCGTTGCCAGCTGGGCAAGGGAGGGGATTGTCCCGCTCTGCTCTGGGCTGGGACAGCCTAACTTCGAGTGCTGGGGGCAGTTTGGGTGCCACAATATAAGAAAGACATTAAACTATTAGAGATTATCCAAAGGAGAGTAATGAAGATGGTGAAGGGCCTTGAGGAGAAGCTGTATGAAGAGTGGCTGAGGTCCAGCCTAGAGAAGAGAAGACTGAGGGGAGACCTCATCACAGTCTGGAACTTCCTCATGTGGGGATGAGGAGCAGACACTGATCCCTCTTCTCTGGAGCCCAGTGACAGTACCCAAGGGAATGACCTGAGGTTGTGTTAGGGGAGGTTTAGGTTGGATATTAGGAAAAGGTTCTTCACCCAGAGGGTGGTCGGGCACTGGAACAGGGTCCCCAGGGAAGTGGTCACAGCACCAAGGCTGACAGAGTTCAGGGAGCGTTTGGACAATGCTCTCGGCACATGGTGTGACTCTCGGAGATGGTCCTGTGCAGGGGGAGGAGCTGGACTTGATGATCCTTGTGGGTCCCTTCCAACTCCGCACATTCTATGGTTCTGTGAAAAAATGGCTTTCCTGTAAAGAGATCCTTACTATCTGCTGCCCTTTTTGAAGTTTGTGAGATTTCAGGAAGTAATGTATTTTCATGTAGGTACTTTAATGTGGATTTGGTGTCAAGTTTACCACATGCATCTGAAAATGCTAATGTAATTGCATATGACAAAGCATAAACCTTTGCCTAAAAAAATCTCATTAGATATATTCTGCATTTATTTCACTCATTTAAATTATAATTCAAGTTGCATATAATAAAAAGCACATATGTGCACGATTGGCAAAACTCCACAGTACTTATTTATAAATAATTGGTTTTAAAAGTAGAATTTGGAAAAATAAAAACACTTAAGATCACTAAGTTGTTTTAGATGTTCAGTGTGTCTGAGCCATGCACTTTTAGAAGAGCTTACAGAAGGCAGCTACAACTCCACAACAAAACAGTGAACTTCAGAAAACCCTGGCAACCTCCTTGCAAAAGGAGGCTTGCAAAAGCAGTGCTATTAACGTGATGAATCTCCTCTGTTTTTTGATCCAGCTCTCCTTTCCCAGCACCACTGCCAACCAGGACTGCCACCTGCTGACCACCTTCTTGCTAGGTCTTAAACTGCAGCAGTAATTAATTAGCACAGGGGGTGGCAAACAGATTAGATGGACTGAAAATATCCACTCTGGAAACAAGGCATAAGGTTTCTGTTCAAAGAAGAAAATTTTCATAACATGTTTTAAACAAAAGGGAAAATTAAGAACTTTAATCTGTCCCAATGCATCATGCCTGAATAATGGCTCCACTATTACTGAGCAATATTGACAATTTATCTGTAAGTAACTGTAAGATATAAACCTAATTTGAGGAAATTTATATATTCAGGAAAAAAGTAATCCTCCTAACAGGAAAAAAGTAATCCCCCTATGAGTAAAACCTTTTATAATCACTAAAATAATCCACAAATTAAAATATCCAATAAATGCACCCTCAAAAGACAAAAGAAATTTTTTTATTATTTTAACAAATTACTGTTAGCCTCCATTAAAAAAAATTTATTCTGCTTGGTAGAAATGGAAATAGAACATTTCAGCCTCATATTTAGAAATAATGCATACAAGACTTCACTAATAAATTTAAACTCTACATTACCAATATCATAACAAACACAAAGGTAAATCCAAATAAACATTATAAAAATAAATTATTGAAGTGTATTCTGAAATATATACACGCTCTCTACTTTCAAGTTACTCTTTATTACTCAGTCTCTAGTAACACTACATTTCCCTTAGGGATTGATTATGTAAATCTGTAATGTATAAAAAACTGAATGAACCACAGCTGAAACAAAAGACCAGAAATTAAACTCAACTTTAATGTAACTAGAAGTAACTTACACCAACTACCATTTTCCCTCCTAACTTTTTTCAGCCTGTAATTACGTGACTACAGCAAAACCTACAAATGTAATTTTTGAAACTGTCTATGCTTTAAGACCCTTAAAAAATTGTAAATTGAAAGAGCAAACAAGTTCTCCTCCAATGAGCCATACTTTGCAGCAATGTTTTAGGAAGAAATATTTCATGGTAACAGATATAGGTCCTGATGTTCTCATTGGAGCCACATTGTAATCACATACATCTGAATATTTAATACACTGACAAACAGTCATGACAGATCTTTGTTCCTATCACACATAAAATTTTTGAAGACAATGGTCTCAGCATTCAACCAAGTAAAAATAACAACACAGTACCTCACAGCCCATGTTCTTACCAAAATTCTCTGTAGTTTTAAGACTGCAGAAATACGCATCAATCAAGTATTCCTAAAGTGTGTTTCCACCTTCCACACATCTAGAACTTGACAAATATGCTAATGTTGTTCTGCACCACAAATACACAGATTCACAAAGACCCATCAAAAGTTAATACATCTGCTATTTGATTATTTTCTGTGTACTGCAGTGCATCGATTTTCAACTCTTTAACACCATTTAGGTTCTTTACAGCCTGAATAATTTTTATATATGGGATGGAAGCAGGGACTTATTGCCAGAGGTGATTACAAAGAACAAAAAATGAGTTCTTTCTCTCAAAAGATTTTTATCTCCTTCATAGGGCATTTAGAGGCAAGAACTTACTCAGTAAGTTGCTATCACTATTTCTTACAATGGAGGAAAGGTTGCTTGAAGTATTAATCTGATGATCTGGGGAGTTAAATCCATAAGCTTATACACACAATGCAGGAAGTAGGCTATTTTTCTTTTATACCTCAATAAAAAGTGAACTCTGTTTATCTTGAGAGATCGAAGAGATTTTCTTATCTGGAATTTCTACTCTGTACCTTATGTGTTTTGATATATAATCTGGTACAAAAATACTTCCCAGCATCAATGTGATATCAAATGAAGCAACTTCAGAACACATATGAACCGATGATTTTAACTTCTCATCAGATTACTGTTTTGTCTTTCTAGGGAAGACCTCTCATTATTTCAATAAATATTACACACCGGGAAGTGGATTATATAAACAAAGAAAGAGATAGCAATGCACTAGCAACCCTAATGCCCATGGAATCTGCTGCAATTTTCCTTTTCACTGAAAAGGCAGTATGAAATTACAAGTGGGAGATCTGACAAATTATTATCTTGTTTTCTGCTACTGAGAATTTATCCCTGTGAAGTAATGTGCCCCAGCCTCATGATTCACCCATTTGGCTGCAGCACTGGTGCTCCCCCATCAAGAGAGTTTCCATACTCCCACTTCACTGCTCTTCCTTACCACTGATCCTGCCTGGTACACATCTGACTTTGACTACCCTGGGTGGTCTCCTGTCAGATCTCAGTGATCAGTGTCTCTCTCCACCGGTTGCCTTCTGGGGAGACTCCTATCAACTGTGCTCTTACATGCATCTGACAACTTTATTAGCTGACTCTGATAGCGCTTCAGAACATCTTCACGGTGCACACACCCTTCCTCAAACAATCCCACCTTTGTAGTTGACTTAGAACAAATAATTCTATGAACACTTCAGCTTTTATACTCAATAATAAGGTTGAAATGAACAGAAATTTCACATTATGTGCAAGCCGGCAGTTAGTTTTCATGTTTGGGCTCAAAAAATCAATCCTGGATTGATTTTTGTGTATATATTGTTATTGTCAGAGGATTAATTGATGAATTTTTCATTTGATGAGTCAGGTGAGATGGGCTCCAAGACACACAGTGACAAGAATTTTAATTTATTCTACTTCTTGGTGCGGTGCAGCAACACTACCCATTGTGATATTTTGTTAGGTTTTTCCTGCTCAAAAACAATGTTTGGAGTACCTTTGAGTGCAAAGCTGGATTTCTGAGTATATGCACATCCCACACCGAAAGTTGCCTAAGTTAGAAGTTTCTGAATGGACGTTCATTTTGGTGGGGGTTTTGGTGGTTTTTTGTTTCCTTTTTTTGTTGCAGTTTTTGTTGCAGTTGTTTGTTTTTTGGGAGTGCCCTTTAATTTTAAGTGTTCTGTGTAGATTTTCACACTTTCTATCATTAAAATAAATTTGAAATTAAGACTTTGGAAAATACAAGCCTAGATTAACACAAGAAATCTCAATTCAATAGTAAGTATAACCTCACGCTTCACTGACGCTGCACTAGAATTTTTTTACCATGGCTTTCAAATGAAAAAACTCATACCCTCACATTTAAAGTTTACCTTTTTCTGTTCTAAACTTGACATTAGAAGTTGATATTTTAATCTCTGATACACTGCAGTGTCTTGGTGTAAAAACACACTAATGATGAGATTCTTCAAGTCAGCATTCCTCCATCTTATCTGCTGAACACAATACACCAGAACTGTTGTGTGCAAATAAAAAATACGGTGTCTATTTGTAAGATGATGCCATTAAACTCCCCCAGTTCTGGTTGGCTCCATATGAAATACTGGTTTTGAAGCCACAGAAGGTTGCACTGCTTCCTCTGACTTTCAGAGGAGTGTGCATGGTATTTATTCAATACCCTGGCATATCTGAAGTATAGGAGGTGTAAATATATTTTCCCAGGCCAGAAAAGAAGGCAAAAAGATGGCACATGAAGCGCCCTTATAATCCAACATAGACCACCTGCAAAGTTCAGGTAGGTTTGCCTGAGCATTAGAAAGCAATCCAGTGCAGGACAGGCCGCAATCACTGACAAACACCAGGAATAAGGGTGTTCAGTTACACCCTGTGGATGAAAGGATAACCAGAAACAAGGATCATCTCACAGCTAGGAGAAAGAGCACATAAATGCACAGATCTTTTCCAAACAGTCACAAATTCTTCTGGACTGTGTTCTTCCAGCACGCTTCCATAGAAAGACCCACATACTACAGGGATGGCAAATAGCAATTCTTAATTACTATTTAACATGGGCATTTCAGCAACACATGGGAAGCCCCACAAGAATCAATACTGCTCCTTACATAGTGCTGTAGAAACACACCAGAAGTTCTGTCTCCTACAAAATCAACATCCAAATCTGTGCTGAGATCCACAGAGAAAAGTATCACTAAATGAGACAAAGTAAGAATGATCAAGGCAAACAAAGGAACAAAAGAAAGAGGGATTAAAGACAAATGAGATGCTCTAGAAGTAAAACCAGAGTTTAAAGATCAAGCTGAGAGCTGGTCAGCAAGTCACTACACTGTCCAAGACATCTGAAAATTCATGGCAGTCAGAGGAACTCCCAGGTAACTAGAAACCTTGTAACTGTACCCATCACTAAAAAACATAGAAAGGCCAACCCTGGGAACTCCCAATTGGTCATCCTCACCTCTGTGCCTGGAAAGATCATGGAACAGATGCTCCTTGGAGCTCTGCTAAGGCACCTGAAGGACAGGGAGGAGATTGGAGAGAGCCAGCACAGCTTCACTAAGGGAAAACCCTGTTTGACCAAACTAGTGGTCTTCTATGATGGGGTGAGTACATCAGTGTACAAGGGAAGGGCTACAGGTGTCATTTATCTGGACTTCAGTAAAACCTTTGACAGAGTCCCCCAAAAACATTTTTTTCTCTAAATTGCAGAGAGACAGATTTGATGAGAGAACTGTTAGATGGATAAGAGTGGTCAGAGAGACACATCCAAGGGGACATAATCAATGGCTCAGAGTCCTGATGGACATCAGTGACAAGTGGTGACTTTCAAGGGTCTGTATTGGGACCAGTGTTGTTTAATGCCTTCATTAGTGGCACAGACAAACTGATCAAATGCACCTTCAGCAGATCTGCAGATGACACCAAGCTGAGGGGTGCAGCTGACACTCCTGAAGGATGGGATGCCATCCAGAGGGACTCAGACAAGCTCAGGAATTGGGCCCCTGGTAATCTCATGAGGTACTGTCCTTTTGAAGCCCGCCCGTCACTGCACTGCAACAGTCAGGTTATTTTACCTTTCTCATATATCTCCTGATTACAACAAACTTCAGTCATATGCCCACCTAAGTACGAAAATTACTTCAAGTAATATTTCACAATCAAGTACTGCATATATTAAGTGATCAGATGCATCTATACATAGACAAGAAACATTTCCATTGTGTGATTCTTTCCATTATTTCCCCCTATAATAATAATGCAGGTAATTTTCCAATGAGAAACATGTATTTATAAAGCTACTAATCTATCTAAGCAGATCTTGGCATCTTACTGCGTAAATCCTTACAAAAACTGGACACCCATTTTCTGGACAGAGGTACACTTCATGTATTTTTAAGGGGGTCTAATAGTTAACTTTTACTTTTTTATTGGGTTTTGGGTTGTTTTTCAGTTTTAACAGTTTTTCAGTTGTTATTATGTCTATAATAATGTATATTAAAAAAAAAAGGAAATGTACACAGAAAAAAAAATCAGATGCATAAGATGGATACCAAATATATTTTGTCCATGAAAAGCTTTTACACAGTGAGGTGTGTGCTGATGGAGATCAAAAACCTCTTATCTTAACAACTGCTGTCTGGAAAAGAACTGCACAAGACTCTCAATTGCTTTTTCAGATCTGGAATGACCATACAGAGGCATAATTGGGACAATTCAGTCTTCACAATCATTCAACGCTTTGTCTCTGTAATAAAGCTGTTACCAAGAGAGTTATCCAGAGAAGCCCAGCCAACCGTTCCCTTTACAGTCAATGATGGGAGAAGTGAATATCTGGAAGGTGATTCTGATTGGGTAGCTGTTCTGAAGAGCCTCAGTCTCCACAACAGCAGCTGTGCAGAGGCCAAAACTGACGCAATTTCTATTCCTGTTCCTGGCTATGCTCTCCTTTGTGCCTGCTTTGGCATCCATCATGCATGAACAAAGTCATCTGATACAGTGCAAGAGTCTGAGAAGAAGGTACTGCCAGAGCGAGGGAAAAGAGAGGTGATGTCTCTTCATCCCTGCCATCACAAGTTGCTAATTTAAAACGCAAGCAGAAACGTTAGCCCATGGTCTCAGGTAAACCTTAGGTAAATCTTCCAAGGATAATCTGGATACCTCTCATTGCATCCACTGATAGTGCAGATTTCTGGGATCAGTCCTTTACTGTGTGTGTTAAATGTTAAGCAATGCATTTATATGGATAACATCAGGAGTACTACAAACAAAATCAATGGTGATTCAGTTCCTAGAACTAGCAGCAGTAAAATATTAATAAAAATCACTTCAGAAATACACATTTCTACCCCATGTAAGCATCTCTAGAATGTAGTTTTCAACACCAGACATTTTGTAATTATTTTTCACTATTAAATGAGTGCTACTGAGAAGTACCCAAAAGTAGGACAAATATTACTGTACTTTTCACAAAAGAGAACTGAAGCAATTGAAAATATGCTTTGTCAAAAATGTCACTGAACTTCCATACATAATACAAATACTAGCAGTGAAATTGCAACCCGATAAAACTGAGATTTTAAATGAAAGTACTACCCTGCTACTTATAAATCAAAAGAGAGTGACTTCTTGAAGTTAAGCTGCTTGTTACATAAAATTGAATCAAACCAGCATGAGACTTCATGTAGAATTTTCTGGAGCCTAGCTGTGTAACTTTAAAATACACTGTAATATTATAACTACGGAAACTTAACTGACAGTAACAACCTGATAAAATTTCAAGAGGCTGTGTGGGGTTAACGCTTTTAGAGCCATAAACTGATTTGGAGGCCAGACATTCATTCCATGTGCCATCTCTCCTGAACAGGACACTTATTTGGAGAAAAGTTTCCGTCTTTGCACCATATTCATTTGAGGGTTTCATTTGAGTTTTTACCTGGGCTGCTAATTTTGATCTGTGAGCACAACTCACCATCAGTTTGAATTTGTGTAAAGGGATGAAAATATTAATGGTAGGAGGAGAAGAGAAGAGAAAAGAAAGAAGGGGTATTTCTTAAAGAGTACCTTCTATCAAGGTAAAAAGAACTGCCACCTGGGAGAAAAGTATTATGTCTAATCAGCTCTAATTTATGTGTTAAATGCCATGAAGCATTTCCGAATGTATTTCCACCGGAAAGTCCCATCTGCTCTTCTTAGATCCACAGGTGTCCTGTGGTTGTGGTTCTTCACCAATTCTGAAGGCAAAACCTGTTACTTCCCCAATACAGAGAGCGAATATGAAAATGCTGAAAGAAATGTACCATTTTACAAACAAACAGGCCACAGCTCAAGCTTCAGTGCCTTATCCTTCATTCTCTAAAAACTAAACTTCCTAAGAAATCCCCAGACTTGTAACTACACTTAATGCAAAGATATAAAGCAAAGTAATATAGATCATAAGAATGTCTCAATAGAACCAAGAACTGACCATCACAAACAGTAACTGTGAGAAGGTAAGAGGCTTCACACAAATGATCCCTCAAGCCAGATACCAGGACTGGAAGATGTAAGAACAATGTACTCACCAATTTATATTAAAAAAAAAAAAAAAAGAAAAAGAATTGACACTAAATGTGGACACTTGAAAGAATAAAAGCATCTTTATTTCCTTCCAACACTGCTACTTCTGATGATATTATGAGATAATCATCCTTTGTAACCACATTCATTGAAAATTCCTTTCCTAGGTTCCCTTTCAGCACAGGACTGCACACACAATTCACCCCCTGAGATCCAGCTACACATCTCCCCTCGAGACCAGGTAAGGGCAAAACCATCAAGAGACAATAAAAGACAAGCAAGGTGAGGGAAAACACTAAGTCAACAGACAATGAAAGACTGGGACAAAAGCATTGAAAAAAGCATTCAGGTAAAGCTTTACAGAGTTGGAAAAATATATGATTTTATTGATAAAATTATGTAGTGGGGGGAACTTAACCTTTTCCAAGTTCATTATCACATGTGGCTCAAATTTCTTAAGTAAGTATCAGAATTCTTGTTTTTTAAAAAATTATTCAGTTGCTATTAAAACCTCACCCTAATAGGGAAACTATATTATTCCCATATGTGCAAAGTAAGAATATTTTGTGTTTGCTTTTTGATACTTTTCTTAAGCTATCCATTTGTAATTATGACATTATTGTGTTATTAGTAAATAGTCTTAAAGTCACTGGATTTTACTTTAAAAGCTTAGAGCCTTTCAGAAGAACAACAATATTTCTAATCATTGGCATTACCAGTTACACATTAAATTTTGTAATTTAATTGAGAGGAACATCCTTGATATTTCCAAATAATCAAACTGCCACTCTGCATTCTCACAAAGTAACTTATGCTGCTTTTAGCAATCATGTTTCAACATGCATAAAAAGGGGATTCTTTTCCAGAAGCATCAATAACTGCTCTCATTCTTCTATTGCACAATCTGTTGTGAGGCAGACATCCAAAGTCATCTCAAAACACTGTATGGGCGTTGATTTAAAGGTTAACTAGTCATCTCTTATTTTTTTAAACTCCTTTCCCCTGTCTCCTGGTGGAGTTGCTCAATTATCTTACAAATATCATCTGATATGCAGACTCTGAGTTAATTTAGAGCATAAAATATGCAACTGCTTCCACAGCATCAGTTTGGATTCCCTGGCCTCTGAACCCAGCCTCTGGCAGAACGCAACTGCAGGCTGAGATACTGGGGTACTGGATACCTCAAAAGGCACATCTGCAGCAGTTCTACCCAGGCTGACCTGGTCAGATGCTCTGTAGTGCTCTGCTAGCCCAAGCACAGAAGATCATCACCGGCTTTGCTCAGGGGCAGAGATGCATCTATCTGCCCCTGTCAATCTACAGGCCTCTTCAGTCTGATCTTTAAATTCCTTGGCAGGTCTAGATTTTCTCTCCCACTCTAAACTTCCTGTACCATTTGCATCTAGCCATCTACACCAGTAATGCTCTGGACCCATACATAAAATTGCATCTCTGGAATGTTCCCATTGCATGGTACATTCCCACCAAATACAGACACTGCCCAGATCCATGATTTAGTATTGAAATATTCACTGATAACAACATGTTATTTTTTTTCCTCTTATGTTTCTTATTTCCTCAGTTTCTTTCTGATCCTTTGCAACAGAATTTCCAAATGCTACCTAGATCTCTTTTATTCATTTATTGCCTAGCAAATTAGGTGATAAAAGGCATAATTATTCCTATTGGTTATACGTACATCTTCCCATTAATAGGTTTTCCTTAAAATACTGTAAAGACTTGGCTTTTAACTATATACATAGAATCATTTAGGTTGGAAAAGGCCCGTAAGATTACGGAGTCCAACTGTTAACCCAGCACTGCCAAACCCACCACTAAACCATATCCCAAAGTGCTACATCGACACATCTTTAAAATCCCTCCAGGGATGGTGACTCCACCACTGCCAGGGGCCTGTGTCAGCACTTGATGACCATTTTAGTCAAGAAATTCTTCCTAATATCTAAACCAAACCTATCCTAGCGCAATTTGAGCCATTTACTTTCATCCTATTGCTTGCTATCTGGGAGAAATGACAGACCCTCACCTGGCTACAACCTCCTTTCAAGGCAGTTGTAGAGCGTGGTAAGGTCTCTCCTGAGCCTTCTTTTCTCCAGGCTAAACAATCCCAGCTCCTTAAGTCACTCTTCATCAGACTTGTGCTCCAGATACTTCTCCAGCTCCATTTCCCTTCTCTGGACTTGTTCCAGCACCTAAATACCTTTCTTGTCATGAGGGGTCCAAAACTGAACGGAGGATTCAAGGTGCAGCCTCGCCAGTGCCATGCAGAGACAATCACTGCCCTGGTGCTGCTTGGCACACTATTCCTGATACAGGCCAGGATGTCATCAGCTTTCTTGGCCACTTGCTCACACTGCTGGCTCAAGTTCAGCCCCTGTTAATCTGCACCCCCGGGCCCTTTTCTGCTGGGCAGCTTTCCAGGCACTTTGCTCCCAGCCTGCAGCTCTGCATGCGATTGTTGTGACCAAGCGTAGGCCCCATACTTCACCTTATCAGAGCTGATACTGCTGGCCTCTGTCTGTTGGTCCAGATGTGAATTTACTCCTTTATTCACTGCCTTACAGAAAAGCTGGTTTTCACCATCTCTTTCTTGTCCTTGGAATCACCAATGAAAAACCACTTTGCTGCTATTACAGATTTAATTTTCCTTTCTTCACTATTTAATACACTTTGCTTTAAGAGAGTTTTTTTAATTTACTAATTAGAGGCTAGTTCTATTTCCTCCTTTCATGGGCTTCTTGAGAAGATATTTGAATATGATGTGTGATTATAAAATCATTGTTCATTTACGTATTACATCATATTCATATTCAATAGCTAATCAAAAGCCCAAACATACACAATTCTGAACACATTGTGGCTAATCAGTTAAAAGTTAAGCTTACAACCTGGAATAAGCTTTTGTTCTGTTTTCCATGAACTTGTATCCACCCCTTCTCTCTAAAAGTGACAACATCAACAACATCCATGACCATCAAAGCAGGAATGTTTTGCCAACATTACTGCTTTCCCAAGTCTCTTGAAAATGATTGAAAATTGTCCTCTGTGCAAAGTTTATGCACGTAGTTTTCTCCAAGGATTTCCATAATAATTTTCGAAATCACTAGCACATACCTCTTTTTGCCTTTCTCATCTACTACATCTCCAAGTCAAAGTCTTTTTACATACAATCAATATTCTTTTTATTATCTAACTAACAATCCAGGAAGTAACAGGAGCAGATGAGAGAGGAAGAATAGAAGAATTTTAGTCCTTGGTTTTGGGCTCTCCCTCATTTCTGCTCCATGCCTTACTCAAACTCCTACAAAACTGGCAGATTCGGGCTTTTCATTTTCTTACACAAGCTGCACCACACTTTACTTACATTCAGTTTGGAATTTATTATAAACAGCTACAGAAAAGGAAAACAGACTTTTTAAGCCTTAAGAATAACGTTCCTAATCATCCAGTATATTTACTGGTCTTTGTTTATGTGGACTTCAAACAAAACATAACTTTCTTTATTCACAGTGAGCAGTATTTTTCCATGAAAATGGCTGCTGATTACAGCATTTCTCTACCAACATTTCGTTTGAGATTTGGAGATTTCCGCAGATCAGCTCAACTGAACTCTGGCTTTAGGCAGACACATTGTACCGTTCAGAATTTCTCTATCTAAGAGATGAACCATTTTTGCATAGTAAATTGGCTGTAAAATCAGTAGTTGATGTCCAGGAACAGAACAGAGCAGCCATTTTTGAAGCAATTTTTAAGCTATAGAAGCATACAGGACCAAGTGAGTGAAATGCAAAGGATGGCAACTGCTGATCTAGCCTGTCCTCTGTGGAGGATACAAAAACTGAATGACAAAGTCCTGTACTAAACAGAACTTAAAGGGGTACTGTACATTTGATTTCAATAATCCCTTTAGTCTGGATACAGATTTGCAAAAGTGATAGCTGAAGTCCAAATTATTTTAAGTTATCTGCTCTAAAAATATTACTACGCATTTTTAGGGACTGCAAACATATCTTCCTTCTAACTGATTTTTAAAAACCCAATCTTTTTTAATTTTTAGAAATAATCTCAGCTCAAAAAGAAAACAAAGAACTTTATGGGAAGGAAACATAAAATACACAGATCGAGGAGAAAAAAAAGGCAACCAGCACCTATATTTTTATGATTTAGGTTAGAGCCATAAGAAATTGAAAATGTGAAAAAAAACTCTTTCTGAATTTCGCTGAAGGTATAAGACAACTATTTAAAAAGCAGAATGCTTGAATGCTATACAAAACGTTAAAAAGGGAAAACGACGGATGTAAAAGATGAGGCTTTCCTCTGAACTGTAGTCAGATGCAAATGGCAGCATTGTGTACACAGTCTTTTGTCCGTTTGACTTTCCAGCATTTCTGACAAATTTTACTGAACTTTTCAGCTGTTTTGGCTCTGCTGAAAGCAGCATCATGCAAACCTAACTCCATTTCATTTCACATACAGAATCCACACATCTGTCTAGAACTAATTTTAGTTACTAAATGCAACCATATTAAAAACCCCAAAACAATAAAGTGACTGCCAGCCAGCTATTAAAGAACAGAATTTGATAAACAATGGACCAGTTTGCCGAAGGAATCACTTTGAATGGTGACAGTGAGAAAAATTAGGTAGTCAGAAAGGTGTATCTCTACATTTTACATGAGCAGTAGGCATCAGAGATATATAACTTGATTATACTCAATTCAACAATTGCTGAGGCGGTCAAGACACAGCCTCTCAACGCCACTGGCTTTTTCAAAAGAAGTTAGAACTTTCTAAGAGACTGTTATTTTCAGAGCAACCTTTCCATTGATCAAATATTTATCTGTATCTCTATAAGCATCACATAATTCTGAACCATCTACCTAAAAAATTACTGGGCTTTAATTATTTCAATTTTCAATTGAAAATTTTTGATCTGATCTTCTTTCAAACAGATGATACATTCTTGAAAGCTTTCCTAATAAAATACAAGTTCTATTCACTTGAATGAAACCTGCATTTTCTGGGACATAATAAAGAATCCCCACATTTTCTAATATTTTCCTGATATTTGATTCTCAAAATATTAACTGGCAATCAGAAAACCGATGCCAAAGACTGTTCCTCATAAATGCAGGAACACCACACACAAAACCAGAAATCATGCAGAAGAATGGATATAAGTCCTTTTTTTCCATTTAATAATAAGACATTTCTGGAGATTTTAGAAGGATTAACACGTATCCTATAAAGGCCAGCCTGCCATTCTTTGGCCATGAAAATCCTAGATAATACACTGAAATAAAATTTGTCTTGCACAGAATGCTATAATAAACCACTTTTTTATTAAATATATTAAACACAAGTGAAAAACTTCACTTGCTGAAGAGATGCTAAAGACATTTGCAGTGCTAGGTAAAAGAATCTAAAAGTCACCTATTCTGCTAAAAAAAAAAAATCTGGTGCTAGCCTTTCTCCTGAAACACTGCTGAGCTGAGCTAGACTTCTTTCACTTGTTGACAGGAAGAATATTCTAAAACTCATTTATTAAGCTTACAAGTAGTTGCACTGCAGAGGTCTGCTAATATTTGGCAAATAATTACATATAAATTTCCACCTCAAAAACAATTATGAGATTTTAAAAGAAAGAACACTTAACACTTCATAGTGAAAATGGAAAAGCACAACATTATGATTAATTTTGTACAAAGAACTGACAAGATGCAATGCCACTCTACAATAACTGGAAACATTATGATCAGTATGCAAAATCAGAAAATCCTCAGGCCAGATATGCAATCACCTACTTTAATGATGAAATATCACTGTCATGCCCATAGTAAGTCAGCCACACTGAAATCTCCATAACTAGGTGCATAAAAGCAAATTAACGGCAATGTTCTTGACACACTACCACTTTTGAGAAGAATTTTCAAAGTTGCGTCTCAGGCTTTTTCTTAGCACTGAATGCTCTAACTCTGTTCTAACTATGGGCTCCAAGAGGAAAGATGCAGAAAAGTCAGGGTCCATTAGCTACTTCTATAAATTCTACATCATAATAGTGAAGATGCAAATAAAGACGAGTGTTCAAAATGCAGTTTTAAAGTGCTAATATAAGACCTAGATTAATAAATAATAATATTAATAATGATAGTATGATTTTAAACCTCTCCTGGTAATATTTGTAATTCTTCAAACTTCAAGGAAGTTATTTTGATACAGTAAGGATTTGAGCAATGCATACACTCCTCTTCATCCTTTTTACTGCTAGTACTTTTTCTGCTTAATTTTTTCCTGGCACATTTGCACTGAGAGAAATAATCCGTATGTATTTTAATACAAATTTGATGCTACTGTTTCATTTTCTAAGTGAAGTGTCAGAAGCTAGTATTTTTAAAAAAATAAAACTTGCCACACTTGGGCTTAGCTGGGTTTATAACAACAAACAAACAAACACCCCACCCTAAAAAAAATACTAAGCAAGAAGAGTAGTGGTACAAAGCATTTTGGGAATCCTAATGGGACAAAAGCTGCCTTTGTAATTGGACCGCAAAGCCCTGGAAGTATTCAAGGTGACACAGTTGTGGAGGGAAGGCAGAAGCACCATATCACTGGCAGGTGCATAATCTTTAATCTAGTGTTTAAAGGCCACCATTCCCAGGATGTGGCAACTGGGCTAACAGGATTGACACTGGGGAACTCGTTCAGCAAGTACACCCACCTCTGAATGGTGGGGATTTCTCTCAGCAGCTGCCTGAACGTCAATCAGCTGAAGGGGAATGTTACAGAGGTCACAGTTTGGGGCTGTTCCCTATGCCTGACATTTCTATCCGTTAGTCAGAAAGACAATGAGAAAGAGACAAAGCCCAAGCATTACCATAGTCCCATTCAGCGGTAAAACAAAATTGAGGGGAGTGGGAAAGGCCTCCAGACACAAAATGATCAACAGAAGAACAACTCAACCTACCCTCCTCAAGGGAAAAATCAGGGGAGCGCCACAGCAATGAACAGTCCCAGGCTACAGGGACAGTGACAGCTCCGTGAGGGAAGGTTAATCCCACACAAAGACATCATTTTTCAGTTCAACACTAAAGTTTAGTAAAGCTTATTTCTAAACAAAACTGAACGTCTGTATCTGACCTTGTGGGCAAAGCCTTTCAATGTGAATAGCCTGGGTTTAAAAAAATTCCAAAAGGCAACTACAAATCATAGGAAAAGTGGTAGAACATTATAAATTTAAAAACTTGTAATTCAGTTATATAAAATAATTAATATGACTCGATTAGAATATCTATTAACCCATAAATCCAAATGAGACAGAGACTAATCTAGGAGATAAACTCGTAATATCCACGGACTTAAGTTTCTGATAAAACCACAGCTAAAGCAGCCTTGTCTATCACATAGGTTGACAAGTCTTCACCTGCGTACAACAGGCAAGTTAAAACCAGTGACATTTTGCAAACATAAAATCCCAGCATTTAGAGGGGGAACTTGGTTTAAGTAACCTAAACAGAGCAAAATTATTTGAAACCTACTTTTGACTTTTTTACTTCTCCAGTGTTAAACAAATTGCTTAACTTACTTTGCCTCTACATTTTAACTCCAGGAAAGGATTAATAACTTTTACTAAAATACTTATATAAACAAGAGGACAAAGCATCACACATGGTACACCTTAGCACAAACCCCATTGTTAATACAGGCATGTAGTTTAAGAATAACTCTGCATGAATAAATTGAGTACAAACTGACATCAAAAGTTTAATAACCTACAGAGACACATTCAGGATCTAAAAATAATGAGATAGTTTTGAAGAGATGAGAGAGATTAAACTCTGTCTGGCAACATGGTTTGTCAGGAGCTGGAATTCCAGTAACAATTTCAGCCCTTCACTTAAAGGAAGGTAGGACCATGGAGGTCAGTGCCACTTGGGAACACTCATCACCAGGTCCTCATGCATAAACAAGAAAAAAAAAACAAACCTGCATATTCACCTGAGAGAACTGAGTCTCCAGAACCATATCTCCATACAACATATACTTCTCAACAATGGCTTATTCCCGTAATCATACTTAGAAGTTTTTGTTCAACACAGTTCCTCACTAGCAATTTTTACCTTTCAGTCTCTCCTTTGCATTAAGAAAAGGGCACTGAAACTCACAGTACATGAACAGGTTTTTAGTCAACTTGGAAGCTGAATTAAATAAAAATGTTCGAAAACCAAACACAAGAGACTCTACATGCTGGACTGCGAACATTTTGTGGAAACATTTCTCATGGAAACTGAAATTACATTTCTTAACCTTTTAATCTAAAATTCAGAACAAACACCATACAACTCAGATAGGTGAAAGAAAAATCTCTTTTTTCCTCTAAATAGTTCATTGACACAAACTAACACAAATAGCAAATTCTGAGTAAACAAACATATGAGAAAAAAACCCCAGAGTCATTCTGTGGCTGCAAATCTGTTCCTCTTCGTAAGATTTCTGCCCGTGCAGTGGCAAACAAAGCTTTAAAGGTCTGTGTGCATGGGACAAATGATGTGCTAGAAAAGCAAGGGGTTTGAAAGGTGAAGGTTTCTGCATGGTTGCATGGCCAGATTTTTTTTCAGGAAGGAGTATTCTCCCAGTGTTTCAAGAAATGTAAGGAAAGCAGAAGTTTGCATACCCCCACACATCAGGGCTATGGACTTTTAAGGTCAAAAAAATTTCCTCAAAACTTGTAATATTTGGTATTAGTATCCACCATATATACACTAATAGTAGGTTTTATAACAAATGAAGTTATTAGAAAGTGTTTTTTCATTTGTGATGGGTGATACAGGAGGACGCAAGTCAAAGAGTTAAAATAAAACCCTGAAGAAATAGAAATAAAAATAATGCTTATATTGCACATAACTGGTGCACACACATTTACAAGAATATATACAAGTTCCTTCTGTGCAACCCTGGTCTGTAATCATTTGCGACATAAAGACATGGTTAAAATAAAAAGAGGACAAGATCCAATTATATTGCAATAAATCTTGCATACAGAAGAAATTGGGTCAGCATGCTTCAGTTTCTCACTATTGATAACTATGAAAGGTTAGGCTTTCAAAAACGAGTCAATACAATAGCCATGAAATGTATTCATTTATTTGTTCTGGGTTTTGTCTTGCCCTAATCACACTATCTTACTAATTTTTTTTGGTAACTCCTTTCTGAAAAACTATTCCCAAATCACTTACAATAAAAACTATTTTTCAATAATGAGAATGTAAAACTGTTGTAAATGACAAATTATTTGAGCCTAATGGAAAAAAAATATAATCTCTTAATACTATAAATGTTACTCAGAACTGTTTTATTAGTTATTATTAGTATCTATCATTCACAAAGAAGCACTAGGCATTTTCAGGGAGTAACTTAAAATGATGCAGGTTGAACTGCAATGCAAAAGTAAGCACTATAAATGTATACCTTACTATTTCATAAAATGAACAGCTGAATATGAAATAAAGCAGGACTAGACTCTTATTTTGCATTGTTCATTTTTTACAGTTGTTCTTCAGTTTGCTCAAATGTGTAACACCACCTTAGTCTATTCATTTCCCTGTAAAAGCAGATTTCTCAAGAATAAGATACTCATCTCTGAAAAAAAGTAAATCTTCTTTAGCTAAGCACTGGGCAATAGAAAAAAAAATTAAGAGATCCCTTATAAAGGATGAAATCAAAGCATGAAAAACAAATGGCTACAAACTAAAGCAAACCCATATCCAGAAACTGCACATATAAAAGTGTATTGAGAAAAACAGAACTTCAGTCCTGGTCTTTGTTAACTTTTGAATACTACTGCCATTTCCTCTACTGTACACTCTTCCACAAAACTGGTCATTACAAATCTTCAAACCATTTCAGAGCTACCTTATTTCACAGAAATGGCAGATAGCCACCTGCAAGTGGATTGGTCCACTTTCAGTGCCGACCCCTTTCAGTGTCCCTTGAACATTTAGGGTTACCTTGACAAAAAGATGATGTTCTTCAGGGATGGAAAGCCATTTCACAGTTTTACCGAAACAAACTAAAAAAAGTATGATACTACTTTTAATCTATCTTGTCTCTTTGTAAGATTAATATCCTGGGACACAAGACCTTCCTCAGAAGTTCACTGGAAAATTTTATTTTTCCACATTGTTTTTCATAATGCACTCTAGAAATTTCAGCTTCTGCTTTAATAGGAGTAGAAGAAATAAAAAACAAAATTGGACTTTTTCAGATATCATTAGTACTCAGGGTTCTTTTCCATGAGATAGAGCACACTGTATAATACTACTAAGGGGTGAGCTACGGATTCCCGAGATGAAAATGCAAAAAATCCCAGCAAAATAATAAAAAAATCAACAAAATAATAATAAAAAATATGTTTCCCACCAACACCCACAGTTTTCCTTTAAATAAACTGGTATATTGAAAATAATGTCAACATTAAGACATTGGTCAGGGTGCCAAGAGAAAGGAGTGTCATTTTTAGGCTTGTCACAGATTTTTTAAATAGCTGGTATAAGAGGATTAATTTTCATACACCTGTTACTGCACAATATATAACCTTGTTACAATATTTGTAACAACAGTAGACTCTTGTCTTTACAGACTATAACCTCTGCTAGTTCAAAAAGGTGTTTCAGCATTTACAGCTTGGATGTCATCCATAAAAAACAGTACCAAGTACAGCAAAGGCTTCTAAACACAATCCCTTGCTGGGTCTGCAGGTGTCTCAGGGGTCTGTTCATGTCACTCAGCCAAACAGACACAGCCCCTCTTAACTCCCCTTTTCTCCCTCCAAAGCTCTGTCTTTCTTCCCATTCCTTCCAACAAACAATGTCAGCAATTGGGCAACATTCTAAGTCACCCAAGAAGACAGCACAGTTCTCAATGCTGACTGGTCAATCAAGGATCACACTTCTTAACATTGTTTCTGTCTGCACTAAGAAGAGCACTGTTTTTAACTCTGCATGTGGACAGGTTGCATTAAATTCTCCTTGAAACGTAAGAATTTCTTGGCCTCCTCCAGTGACTTTTCCCTAGGCTCTGCTGTTCTATCACTTTCCAGTATCATCTCCTCTTTCTTCTAGTTTTATATTGCTATCACAAACAAAATGGATTCCTGTATTTTCCTCACATACAAGGGATAGCAGCCATGCACATTCATACACTTTGTAATGAGTGAAAAATACACTCTTTGGTTTTGAACTTTTTAAACTTGTCCTGTATTTGATCAACCTGATTTTTACCTCTGGAGAAGCAACTTTATTGACCATCTGATTCTTTATGTCTCTTTGTATCCCACGATAACTATGAGGTATTGCACAAAGCTGTCTGCTTTCCTAGTGATCTTTATTACAATGTCCTCACCATCCCTCTCTGCAAGTATCCATACAGCACACTGTAGATGATAGCTGGTAGTTTGTAAATCCCATTATACTTGAGAGGTCCAGAGACATGTACTGTCCTGCCATTAGCACACCATAATCACTTAATGTAACAGCTTTAATTGTCCCTCAAACAAGAGACATCCTCTTTTGGGAATTGTGGTTAAACAGGTCAGGACTGAACTATTTCAGGATAAAATTAGTGAAGCAGCTAGGACCTGCAAGTCCAAACTGAGCCTGAACACCTTGTCTTACATGATCCCAGCTAAGACTATACAAGAACTGGACTGCAATCAATTTGTGAAAACACTGCATAATGTTATGTCCCAAATGGAAAGCTACAGCACATGAGGTACTGCACAGCTAAAGACCAAGTGACTCTCAACTCATACGCAATAATCCAGCTACTTCAGTGATCATCTTCTAATGTCACATTTTAATGCTTAGTTACTGTCCTCAGACCTGTGCATGTTTCAGCAATTCTCAGTCTACAGAATATCAAGACATATGCATACCTGTGAAAAAAAAAAGTAAGAAAATACACAACAAATTTCTAGAACAGATTTATTAAATCCAGAACCTGGACAACAGCAAATAAAAGTAAGTCAACTGTGTTACTCATAAATTGACATAAGCTTCTGATCAAAAAACGAACAGTGAGAACCTCACTCAAATTTTTACAGCTAAAAGTAGAATTTCTTGATGCTGGCCTCCAAATTTGGTGATTAAGGAACCCTCGTACCGCAGTGAATGATGGCTGGAAATGAATTAATCTGCCTACCCCTAAGGCTCACAAAATGCCAGTTACTTTCTTCCTACCTGCTCAGAACTTTACCAAACTTAAGCTAGATTTTACAGCTCGTTTTGCCTCAAGCTGAACCCTGCCAAAAATTTCATAGTTAATTGTTAATCTATATTCAAGACAAAGTCACAACAGAACAGTTTCGTTTGCCTGTTTACAAAAATCTACAAAGTTTGCTATCAAACACTTCAGTGCACCTGTGTTTTTAAATCAGGGGCTTAAATTCTGTCTGGAATGGCCTCCCATTCCCGTAAGATACTACTCAAATTTGGCCAACTTATAAACTTTTGAAAATGTATGGCTTCTCAGCAGACAATGCTTAAATTAATGAAGTAAGTGCTTGCTATGCAGATGAAGGTTTCCACTTTTTACGTTCAGATCTGGACATGTAAATGAGAAATATGGAGATCATACTGGTGGGTGATCAATGTGCTCCTGTGCACCAAGGAATACAATAAAGCTATTCAATACAAACTCACAAAAAGAGGAAAGACGAGTACTAGGGAAGCTAGTACATTTAGATGTAAATATTAAAACAGTAAAAAAAAGTCAGGAAATTGGATAGATGGAATGGAAGACAGGAACTTGGGGGACTTACTACTAAGCGACTATTAGAATGTCCAGAAACAAAAGTAAGAGAAACCACACCTCCATAAACTGGCCGGTCACTTTCTGGCAAGAGCAGTGATGGTCCAACTTCATTCTCAATCCAAAATGCTGACATTATAGACATTCACACACCAAACATACATAATTTTTAAAGAGAAGCAGAGCTAACTTCCCAGACAAATAATACCTTCCACTGCAAGCAATAAAGATTTATATGCAGTTCAAAACTGGCTGAGAAAAGGCCTACAAGAAGTGTTTGAAAAGTGCTATCTCATAATCCATTTAATAAGAACAGTCAGTAGTACAGAAAACTGAAGCATCCTTAAGACAAAATATTCTAGTTAAAATAAATAATATTAATACTATTTAATTAGCAGCTCAGATTGGGGGTAAACACTGTACTAATTACTCTACAAAAATAGCGACTGTCCCTGCTCCACAGAAAAGTAGGCTATATCATTCAAAGTACACTCATAACTTTTTCACTGTATACAAAACTGGTCAGGAAGCCAAAAACACACCATATTTACATAAAAAATACGTAAAGGCTTACACACAAAACAGTGTGCGTCAGAACATACCAAAACAGATGTAAGGTCTAATTACATATTGTTCTTTATAATTCTTAGTGCTTTCTTTTGCTACCTGAACATCAATTACACTGATTATATTTGGCATTACTTTTAAATCTAATTTTCAAAATTAAATACATTAACATATATAAGATGGAGTTATTTTTAAACAACCCCACAGCTTGTACAAAATGTACATGAGGACTGATGTGAGGTCTGCCACAGAACCCTGATCAGTTTCCATGCACTTAAGATCCCTAGAGGCACACCATTCCGCAAGCTTGGATCACAATTACTGCAAGACATGATAGAGAGGAAAAAACAAAAAAGTCCATTCCAAAACTTTAAAAAAACCAAACCAAACCACCACATGAACATCTTTCCTACACCTCAAAATTTTTTATAGCCAACCTAGTGGAGCCTCCTTTTTATTCCTTCCTAGAAGGCTTGAAGGCTTCCTTGTCTTGCCAGTTCAAAAAATTAAAAACAGCAAGAAAAGCTTCCCATTTAATCTGTTGCTGAACATTTTAATACTACCAGAAAGAGTACTATACATTACTAGTTTAATTTCTCCAGAAAGTGCTCTCACCACCCCTGCCCGTGTGCACCAGTTTGCAGGGATCCACTCCCCGGGGTTGATAGTCTGCACACCTTTTACAAGCAAAAGGTTTGATTAAATAGGATTAAAATTAAAAATTAAAAATAGGTCTACTGCTAAAACCAGCATATACAGCTGTGCCTCAACATCAGCTTCATAACAAAAAACTAAAGGGAGTACATTTCAACGTCACTATTAGCATAATTGCCTTGTGACTGCTAAGACATTTGTAAAATTCATAATTGCTGCCTTCTCTTTAAATTTTCTTTTTTTTTTCCTGTGGTCATACTGCATTAAAAACCCCAGACGTATGACTAGTATCTCAATGAATACAGATCTTGAATGTCACCACAGTAAATATATCATAATTTTGACACTGATCCAGTACTCTGTTATATAGGAGAAATAGATTTCATTTAACTGAGCACTTGGTACAGCAAAAAATACTTTTTCAGGTTCTATAAAGCTTTTATAAGACTGTCAACTGTCATTTCTAAGAATCTTTATGTTTTACAGAATTATTATCTATTTCTATGAGTTCTGTAAGTTCTCTACTTAAAAGTTACTCAATAAGGACGTCCAGAGGATAAAAAGCAACATACAACAGCTATATCAAATTAAATCACAAGGCAAGTTAACGTTTGAAACATTATTATCTTTAAGAAATAGTCAATACACCTCCTTTGTAATATATAATAAATTACTGGGCTCAAAGAAAACACTAAATGAAACAGTACTTTTCCAGTGCTGTAAAACATAATCAGCATCTCCAAAAACACCCAAGTCACATGCAGCTTGCAAACCTAAAAGACGTAAGAAATTAACTATGATTTTGCCTGAATGCTCCACATCTCATATGATCATTTATAAAACCAAAAAGTTACAACTAACTGGACAATTAATATGCACTGTATCTTTCTTTACACACACATGTATTTATCTGCATACATATACACATGCAGAGGCACTTGAGAAACAATGATTTTAAATTGAAAAAATGTAAACTAGAGAAAAAAAACTGCTACAGAAGAAGTACTTGCCTAGCTGCAAATGTAAAATGATCACACCATAAAACCACAACCATGAGGAAGTAGAAATAAGGTAAAAAATACTGTTGGTTACATTTTAAAATAATCTCTCAAAGAAAAACACATGGACTTGAGAGAGACATGAATAACATTTCCAAAATACTAATAACATGGAATTGGCAAGAAGTCAAAGTAGCAAATTTTTATTTCAATTGTCTTTAGTGCTTATAGATGATTTTACATTGGACTGACTCCTTGTCAAATCCTAAGTAACCTCCCCCAGAAATTCTTCTACAAATAAGGCTAGAAGAAAGACTTTCATTTCCACCAGGAAAACATTAAAGCATTTCTTATTTATCTAAGACGGAAGGCATTTGAACAGCTCAGTCACCTGTGCATACTTTTCTTTTAAAACTTCCACTACTCTCCTGTCCTGAAATGTTTCATACCCACATGAAACTACTTTCAGAAAAATAAATTAAATGTACCGAAAATCTCACAGGACAACGTATGTAGAGAAGGTGGACATACAGTATGGGATGGGGGGATTAATCTCAATCAAAAATATCTGGATTGTGTTATTTTAAGAAAGGTTTCAAAATGAAGCAAAAAGAAACACTGGTCTAACATGGTGAATATAAATACAACGAATAAAATGGAAAATGCCAACATTAACAAAAAAGACCAAACTGATTACATTCTTTTAACACTTACATAATCAAAGACAGCACATGTTTGATTCAATGTGAGGTATTAATTAATAAATGCTATTTTAATCAATTGTAGTAAGAGCTGTTTTCAGTATTTGACAATCATAACACTGTACCATTAAAATGGAATCTCCGAATCACTTATTTTTATCATTGGCTGGTATCAGTTGAATATTAGCACTCAGATAGTCCTAAATTCAGTATAAATATCACTGTTCATGAACCAGGGCTGTCAAGTCTTGAAAATCCTGTGTCTGATCTCAACCATGCGTGATGTGGAAGGTGCATATTCCACATGAGTAGCTTCTGCACTTCATGGAAAAGCCTCCTGTTTCAGCATTCAGGAACTCATTCCAGAAGACTCAATCACATTACTCTCAACACTGGAGGAAGAGTTGGGATTCAAAACACAGGCTCAGCTACCGAGGATCAGCAGAAACTCAATCACCTGTGCACTGAAGCACCATGAATATTTTCTACCTATATTTTTCAAACAATTTTTAGAAAAAAGAACATTTACTTACTAGCTAAGTAGATCTACTCTTAAGGAAAGCTTGAAAGGGTAGTGGGTAAACACCTAGGAAGAAAACTTTACAATAAATGATAATATTTAATACAGTCACATTTTTGTAGGATTCTTTTAAGTATTCAGAAACAAGCAACAGTTTAAGACCATTATGCTATTTAGTGCAACTCTGTCTTTCACAGCTAAATGGACAATTAACAACTACCAAAAAAAAAAAAAAAAAAAAAAAAAAAAAAAGGAAAAAAAGGAAAAAAAAATTAAGTTGTTTTCCCTAAAATAGCAGCACATATTTGCACCCAAGCTGCATCATCTGTTCTACCCTCCAAAGCAATCTGAAGTCGCACTGCCTTTGGCGTGACACAGAGACGGAGGCTGCAATGTAGCACACAATATAACAGGTTAAACTATCTGTGCCAATCTCTCCTTTTCCTAAGAGGATTAGTACTGCAATATGCTAGAACAAATGGTTGTGAATAAACAAGATGGTACAGCTGGTCTTCCCCAAAAATAATCATCCAGCTGAATAGCCTCAAAACAGGTTTACTCTTTAAATGTTGCTGAGATGAAAGCAAACTAAATTTACAAGCCCAGAATTAAAAAAAAAACCAAAAAAAACCCCAACTACAAAAATCTCCTATATCTTGACAAGTTTAAAAATTCTAGGTTTAAAAAGGTTAATCAACATATAAGGAATTTTCACCACTCCGTTTTTTTCTCTAACAGAGTCACTGAAAATTGAGTAATTCCATTTTCTTAATGACGTATTTCACCCTATTATGTCTAATTTCACTGTTTAACTCTATGCAAAAGCACACATTTTTTTAATAAACATGTCTTGTGCAACTCAACTCTTCTCAAGAGGGAAACGAATTGCCTGGGATGGGTAAAAATAAAAAAAGCAACACCATTTATTAATTTTGTATAAGTTATCTACCACCCTAGAGATTCCTTGAAGGGGAAGAACATGTCTAAATTTCACCATAGAGTGCCACAGGCACAAAGTGAGAGAAACTAAACAAGCACATCCTGAAGGGAGAGAAAATGCCTGCAGCAGTAAATGACCTACTACATACCTCACTCTCAGGCTTTTTGATGTTATAATTTGTTCATTTCAGGAAAAAAAAGACAATTACCCACAGTTTGAGTTTGTTTTAACAGAATTATTAAACTTTTAAAAGTTTTTGATCAAAAGGGACATGTATCATTCCAAAGATCTTTGTATTTTCAAAAGGTTACTATCCTGTGCTAATTTGCATAACAAAGTCTTTGTCATATCTATTTTCTTATTACCTGAAGCAGCAATGTGCATTATTAGAACAGTACTAAAGTAGTTAAGCAGAAAGCATATCAATTTTTTATTTGAATTCCTATGCATTACAGTATTTTCCAGCTCAATGCACAGTAAATAAAGGATAATTTCATTCAAATATGCATTTCATGGTATCAATATGGAAGTGTTTATCTCACCATTAAATTGTTAAGTCTTTTAAGTACTGTTTCATTTGAAAACTCAACAGAGTATTGGCAATTTAGTGAAATATTAAACATATATATACCATACTTATACTGACACACATGTAATACTGTTTCTATGATATATATTATAAAGAATACAATTTAGACATTATAATGCATTAAGATTATCTAGGTGATAGTTTAGCCACGTGTACATATAATAAGTAAGTCAAAAGACAATTTTAGTATTTTTAAATAGGTATTAAATATTGTTAAATGATAGTGAGTTAACTTCTTTAGAAGATATTAAAAAATTGCAATCATATTTTTCATTCCTGAATGAATGTTCTCCTGCATGAGAACAGAAGTGCTGGCCACTGATTTTTTTCAAAAAGTAAAATGAAGCTAATGACTCAAGATTAATATGTCAACCAGTGAACAATTAATAGGTCACCCCACACTACAGGACAGAAATCTTAATAAGTAAAGATCATTCCTCTTAAAATTATGCTTAAAATAAGTTGGTGCGCTGGAGCATGTCCAGACAAGGGCAACAGAGCTGGAGAAATATCTGGAGCACAAGTCTGATGAGCAGCTGAGGGAATTTGGAGTGTTTAGCGTGGAGAAAAGGAAGCTCATGGGAGACCCTGTCACTCTCTACTCCCTGAAAGGACGTTGTAGCCAGGTGGGGGTCAATCTCTTCTCCCAGGCAGCAAGTGATCAGATGAGAGGAAATGGTCTCAAGTTATGCCAGGGATAGTTTATATTGGATATGGCAAAAAATTTCTTCACAGAAAGGGTTGTCAACCCCTGGCACAGGCTGCAGAGGACAGTGGTGGTGTCACCGTTCCTGAAGGCATTCAAAAGATGTGTAGATTGACATGTGGGAATATGGTAAACTTGGCAGCGCTGGGTAAACAGTTGGACTCAATAACCTTAGAAGTCTTCTTCAATCTTAACCATTCTATGACTAGGTTTAGCATGGTGACGCTCAAAAATCACTATTCACACTATCATTGACAAGATCACCACAACAGAAAATGTTGCCAAGAACACACATGAAAGCCGTTTGAAAATCTCTCTTCCATGATCAGATAAGCACACTTGTAAGCATAGTTTATTACACATGAAAGTAAAGCCTAGCAAACTTTCCATCCTAAATCGCACCACCCTGTGAAGCCACTAGCGCCCCTACCACAACTTTACTGGATGATCCCCATGTTGAAATGAGAGACACATCTGCTTTAGCAAATCAGCTAAAACTACATGTTACTTGTATGTACTTCACTCAGAGATAAATAACCACGAAGCTATGACAATTCCACAGACCCAAATTCTCTGAATCAAAACAACACTGGATTACAACTTTATTTTCTTTTAAACAACATCCTTACAAAGTGGCCTGTGTAGAGCAAAAAACAAGCCACAAATAATTACTGCATTTCCAAGTACAATCATACTAGTATGTATTTACCCGTCGATCTTTCAAGTGACACATATATCATGAATTTAAAATAAACAATCAATTGAAAATCTGTACAACAGAAAAAGCCCCACTGCAATTTCACAGCAATTAAAAAGCCACAGTTCCACAGCCAACTTGCCACAGGCAGAACCCCAAAACCACACAGAAATATTAGTACCTTGTTGGACTTGAGACCAGTCTATACTTTCTTGCTAAAGTTTTGTAACAAATCTGTATGCAGAACAATCTCTACCAAATAAACTATTCCGGTGGTACAGATCTCATTCCAATGTAACTTATTAGAAAATACAATGTTGTACTCTGAAAAACATTGGTTATGTATTTGCTAAAATCTTGTTTAGTTACTGTTGCACAGTACTGTCTGTGATTTTATTTCCCTTAAGAAAAATAAAAAGTTCAAATAAGTAAATAATTAATGAATGGTAAGAACCTTTTATTCTACAGCTATTCATGCATTATTTATTGATATTTTGTATAATAGGCATATACTACACTACGTATGAAAGCACCATTTTTAGTCAGGCTTTGCCTTTCAAAATAGCTGCTTCAAAAAAAACGATTATACAAAAAACCCCCATTAAAACCTCAATAAATTTCTCATATAACCCAAAATTATCAAACATAATTATTGCAAAGCGAGATTAATTTAATTTCAGCGTAAGCCTCTTCATCTTTGTAGAAATTAATGATCATATATAGAGAATGTCCATATAATGCTATTTAGACCTAAATTTTAAAATTATTTTACTGAATGTATATTACAATTAAGGCTTATTTATTAAAGTTCAAATGACTATTTGCAGAATCAATGTGTGGGTAGGAAATGAGAAAGCTAGCAAATCTGAAGTTTGTATTTTTATATAGAATTGAATCTCCATTATTAGACTACACAAACAATAAGACTACAAAATTAATGCACTGTCTTAAGTAGATGACATTATTTTGAAGCAGACTGATTTTGTAATACTGCACACATTTAAACAAAAGCTCATAGTTTGAAAAACAAAAGGGAGGGAAAATACAGTAGAAGTGCAAACCTGACCTATCTCAAATCTTTTCTTTTCAAACCTAGGCTACTCAAGAATCTTCAACTAATTATTCCATTTTATTGATGGCATTTTTCCCAAGGGAAGTTATTTAAAAAGTTTAACCCCTGAGCAAGTCATGGCTTCTCCTGCCTTTGAAAGTGTCGAGTGCATTGATTATAACTGCAGGAAGTGTTACCTTCTACCCAGAGAATCTCACCCTGCACAATCTTAAACACTGTCTCTCTCCCAAAACGGCTTTGATTCAGCAATTCAGACCGCTTCAGCTGATATTAAAGGCAGAAGCACCACAGAAAAGGGATCAGCAGTTAAAACGAAATACAAAGAGGAAAAAGCCCAGATCTTGAATATAGTACCACAAAGCTTGAGAGAAAAGCAGATATGAAAAAGACATCAGAGTGACTAAAAAAAGAACAACATGACAGAAATTAAACAAGATTTTTATGTTCCCCTTCTATGCATTTAAACTCATCTCAACCTCTATTGAAATTCTGATCATACCCAAACCCCAAGGCTTTTGACATACTTTCAAAAATCCACACCCCCTTCTTACTCTTTTTTAAGTCTCCAGAGTCACTGTTGGGTATCCAACAAGTTGAATGGGGGGGGAAGGGTCGTGGTGTGGAAAGGAAGAATCCTAATATGCATATGATGAAAAAGGCCATTTAAACTCATATTAAACTTTTTTCTTAAAATGATGGTGACTATTTTAAATGTTCACTGTGTGTCCTTAATCTAATACTTAGCCAATTAAAAAATGGCTGAAATAGTATGAATAGAGAAAAAAATATTTCAAGCCACATTTATCCAAATATCTTTATCTTGAACAGTAATTTTCTTAGGTCAGTGACAAAGTACAAGTAAAATAACACAAGGTGCTACTGGACTCTAAAACATGACAACCAGCAGAATAAAGGAAGACAAAACAATCTCTAAATAATCTCTACATTATCAAATTATGTAGCACAGAAAACTGTAAGAATGTAATACACACAATTAATACAACAATGGTAACGTGTATCTTGGAAAGATGCCCTAAATTCCAAAGAGATTTTTAGAATTGCAAGTGGGGTTTTTTTTCCAGTTCAGTCATGACAGGGCCAGAAGGTAATGATACATCTGCCATGATGCAACAAGCAGACCTGTCTTCTGTCAAGAGTTGAAATCATAAAGGAATAAGCTGTCGTTAGCAACCCCTCTCCAAACAGTAGAGCTGTCATCTCACTGTTTTCCTCTGTTGGCATGAGGGCTGGTGTGGGTTTGTACACCCTGTCAGCTCAGTATTAGTCTAAGCTTTTAACCTTTTCTTGAATTTCTGACTAATATTTTAACTCTTGTACAGTTTTTCATGTATTACTATGTATTTTGTGATCAATTAATAATGCTTTCACTATGCAAATTTTCCTTCTATCTGCTTGGTGACTAGCATTTGAGAGATTATTAATCCCTAACGAAATGTTTTAGAAAGAATTAAGAAAGAATTTTCTTTCCAGGGTATGGTGGATTTTAAACCAATTATATGTGACTCATTATTTAGTAATACACTGTGATTAGCATTTATGTTCTTAGAAAGTTCTCAAAAGGTCATCCAAACATCTCTAAGTTTTCTTAGTATAATTACTGTAAAAGCAGGAGTTCTAAACACAAGCCTTCTCTGCTAAAAAGGACTTTCCAAGCAATGCTAGTTCTATCGTCTAACAGAATGAATAAGCCAAGTATATATACCACAGTCAGAAAAGTAGCATTTGAAATAAAACAATACAGGAAATCATTGCTCATTTTAGTGAAAGTCGACAGTTCAGTAATACATTAGAAAACCCAAATAAGATTATGATTGCTCTGGCACTGTAACTGACCATTAATAAATAAATGAGGTATTTTAACATCTTTCTGCAACAACATACTTAGAAGACATAAAAGGCACATGAATATTAGTATTCTGTGGCAGAATTATAATTGCAGTGAAATGTCAGCTACTTTTTTTTCGAGAAAGTGTCACTTGCCCGTATTACTGGTACTATGCTAAGCTTGTATAAACTATAAGACCAAAACAAAAAGGACGTTTGTCTAACAAGATATTCTATACTTAGAAGTGAGATTTAGAAGGTTTTTAGCAAGAATTGTTGTTAGTGTAATTTAAATATAACATAATTTCTGGGCAACAATATGTAAATATCCATTATTGAAACTGACTGATTTTTATGAAATGGAAAGAGAAAATACAAAATAGTACGTGTTACCATACTAGTAACTAACCATTAAGACTACTAAATCACATAAAAGTTATAGTGGGTAAATTTACTGCTGTTACTCTGAATGATCTTGTTGTGCCATTCAACTGCCTTACAAAACTAATGACATCTTACTGCATGCTGACAAAAGTAATAACCCTCACCAATTCTTAGCAAATATTGCCAACCTGACAGTTTTGTTCAAATGAATGACATTAATATAAGTGAATAATTCCAATATTATGACCAAAGAGAACAGAGATTGTAAAAAAAATGAAGAGTAAAATAAACACAACAGACAACTGAAGCTGAAAACCATGTTTTATCAGTTATTAAAGAAACATTTCCACATCTAATACCCATCTCATGCAAACCTTTGGTTTATTGTTTGTTCATGGAAAGTCAGATTTTTCGGTGCTGCTCTATTTCTTCTGAAAAACTTGTCCAGTTTCTTTGAAGAACCTGCTTTCTGGGTATATGTCAAGTATCGATTCTCCTTTAAATAATAATGCAAGTATCTAAGATATCTTAATATCTGAATTTGAAATCAGGCAACAATTGTTGTTTTTAATTTTTTTTTTTTTAATAGATAAGCAACAGTTGCTGTGGTTGAATTTTACCAGCATCCCTGGGGCCACAGCTATCTTAGGTAACAAATGTACTGAATTTCCAAAGACATGGAAAACATCCAACTGTTTCCCTGTACTTGTGCAGTAAACTGATACCCTCTTTATTCCTAGAGGAGAGGTATCAAAAATAACATTACTCCAAAATCCTTCACAATGTCCAACCAAAGGAAACATTCTGTTTCCCCAATAAACAAATTTCCTCCCTAAGTACACCAACTTCAGCCTCTCCTTCTCTAACACAGTGAACATCAGAGCCCCTCAACAACCATTACAAAACCAGGAACGTAAATATTTAATTCTTGACATCCCAAGTATATGCCCTCATCACTAAATTGAAGAATTTACCTCTGTCTCTCATCACCTCTTCCTGGCACTCCAGTTTTTGAATGCATGGCTAAAGAATAACTCATCTGAGAAGAGCCTGACTGTACCAACCTGGACGAGCCATTTAGGCAAAATACAGAAGAGACAGATTAAAATTATTCTTCTAATCTACATTTATTTATTTATTTATATCATTTATATTTACTTTTTTATAAAAAGTGGAGTATCTTCAGAGCAGAATTCTCATTATAAATGGAATAGCCCCTCATTCCCAGGGAAGGGACTTGAACTTGTCTCTCATGCACCAGATAACTGCTTCTGTCAAAAATCAGTGTTTCCCACTAGAGAAAGTTTCAATAGAAAATTTCTATTTTAACGAAACAACAAATCTATGCAGTATTTTTGTACTGTATTTACAGGACATTGCGACCTTCTTTTGTTTTAAACACCTTTATTACTAAGTATTTATTTTAATTTAGCTTTTTTAATATTTTTACTGCTTTATTAGCAGATTTGTCTTTTTCATACTTGTTTTTCTAAAATAGGTTTTTTCCTACCACATTTTAATGTATTTACATGAGTTTTGCACATTGTGTACAATTTTCTTCCTCCTTCTTTTCCTACAATCTGTTCTCTATCTAGTTGCTTATTTGTTCTCTTTGTTCATATTTCAACATCTCTTTTAGACAACCAAGTTTGAATTTTCAAATTAACACAATAATGTTACCTCTTCACATAAACCCTTGTCAACTACTCAGAACACCTCTTACACAAAAGATCTAATCTACGCAACAGGGCTTGATATAAAACATGGAAGGAGAAGCATTACCTACAGGAACTGCACAGATGAAAAGAAAAAATGCATTTCTAGCTACTTGAATTCTCACCAGGATATTTCTCTTTGAATCTTCTCTTGACAATGTGCAGCAGCCCCAGAAGACTAGAATTTTAAAATACAAAATTTTAAGCCTGTACATTGCTCTCTTGCTCCACACATGCTTGAAAACCAGGGTTTCATAATTCTTTTTTCCTCAAAAGTGTTGTATCAGAGAGAAATAGTTTCTCCTCTGCCCTTAACTTCCTTTTTAGAAGTATCAGTTCATCCTGTTCAATCCACTACTCACTGATAACTCCAGCTGTTGCATCTCCGTTTTCAGTTTTTCCAAGAAATGAACTGAGAAGCACAGAGAAAAGCAGTAGAGAAAAAGCTCTGGGTTTTGGCCTATTTAGCGGGTGGTTTTTTGCTTGTCTGGGTTTTTTTTTAAGAAAAGCAGGTATTTCTGAATTAGTTCCTGCACATATGACATTCAAGCACTGCTTCTGCAATTTTTAATTTTTATTTTTTAAATTAAAGCCTAATCTTCAGCAAATGTTTTAAGCTGGCTGCAATGCCTGTATATGTTGCAAAGTCACAACAGGTCACTGGAATTTTAAATCACGTAAGTCTATTAGAAAAATAGACAAATAGAAAAATAGAAAAATGTTCTCTTGTCATCAGCACTGATGCTTCTGCTGGTTTCATTCAAGAATGAGACCTCTCCTTAATAGAAACACAGAAAGATCTAGGAAAACAATTCCTTACTTTAAATAATGTTGCATGAGGAGTTAGCACAATTTTCATTCAGGCTATTTATCATCTAGGCTAGTTATTTTCATTTCATAAGAAACAGAAGTGCCTAAATCAACTAGAGGACTGAACACCACAAAATTCAGAAAATGATGTAATTTTTACCATTATTTTTATTATATGGAATCCTTACACTCAGTCTATCATAATTTCCTGCATTTAGAAATGTAATTTTTATGATCTGTATCTGAAGCTGACATGATATCAGCATGTACCTATATGTATTCTCTTTTTAGTCATAACCTAATGATTCTAAATACTTTCAGTGGGGTCCAACTTCCATAAAATATCGCCTTACCTAACCAGAAACACAACCAATTCCCAGTACAGTGATCACAGGATACAAAAAAAAGAGCAACACATTTAATGACATAACTGAATTTAACACAATTGAATACAATCTATTCTTCATTTTGCATGAAAAAAATCACTGTAAACAGCATGTGTCCTAAACATGTAGTACATTTACCAGAATTTTAAGATGCACGAAAAGGGACAGTGGGTTTTACAGTAGCTGGAATTACTGAACTAAAGAGAACTACAAATTTAAAAACCATATTAAGAAAAAGCTCAAAGAACATGAAGTTTGATATGCCAATGTTATCTAATGATTACATTTTTGTAAAAATGCTTTCTCATCCAACAATTGGAACTTTTTTCCTGTATTTTTTTTTAAGAAGCATTCAAAGTGCAGAGACAAATAATCTGGTTTTAGGTATAATAACCATTTGAGAAAATAGTGGCCTGATCTCTGTCATGCTGGCACAAATCATTGCACAAAATAAACAAAAAAACCAAAACAGCAAAGACAAATATAACTCTCCTCTACTAGAAATACACCCTTATAAACTATCTGTTACATTAGGGTTAGTATCCCAGTTTGAAATATTTGGTCTCTCATGTTACCCAAGATAGCAGCATCTCTAGGAAAGAACAAAAATGAAAGCATGTAAGCACTGCTACAAAAATTAAAGTAGCTACAGCTATTTGGGTGTCCTGGGAAAGGTTTTGGAACCTGCACTAGAGGTTCCATACTGGACATACCATACACCTGTATTGCATTCAGTAATTTCAAAGTACTTTTTGTTCTGTCCCTGAAACTTGATTTAAAATGCATAAAAAACTAATGTTAGAAAAAGATAAGCCTCACTTTCACAGAGCTAGTTTTCTTTTTCTCACAAAGTGTAGTCTGGTGCTTTGATAGTAGGTAAAACAAACCAAGAATAACTTAACGGCCTAATGTTTCCATATGTTTTCTTTCTTTGCTTTGTTGAAAAAAAAAGTGCCATTTTTTTCCTGGATACTTTAAAGACAGCTGCAAAAATTAATCATCTAGCAAAATATGAAACAATAACAGTGGCAACACTGATATTTAGAGTAGAACATTAGCTTAACTTGGCAAACATAGTAGAAATAATGAGTCTTAAAAAGGCTCTTCTAATGTTTACTGCAGGAAGTTTCATTTAGGTAGAAGATTGCACATGATGAATTACACCTGCAGAGTTCCAGTGACAAAAACAAAACACCAACTGTCCACTGTCTCTCAAACAAATGTAACAAAATAAGGTCAACAAAATGTGAATGTCTTCTACTGTCAAATATTCATAAGTACATCAGAATGAATCAGTATTTAGAGCAAATCTGAAAAAGACTGTGCCTCTAATAAATTCAGTACAAGCCTAGTAAAAAAGATTGCAGTTATCATGAAAGGTCATGTTACCATTAGATTACAGCAGTCATTGAGCAATAATATGTACAAATTAATGAAATATAAAAGGAAACAATCCAAATTGTACCAAATTTCTGTAGTGTCTTCTACTGCATCTCATCAGCTGCTGATGGCTCTTGTCACAGTATCTGCCATATTAAACAACATGGCAGTCCCAACACAACAACGTGACATGCAACTAAATTTTTTTTTACGGCAAGACAGGAACTTGGTTCCACTAGAAGAAAGTTCCAATAAAACTAAACAAGTATTCCCATCACAAATAAAATGATCACACAGTAAAATATAGAACACTGATTAAAAAATTAAAACATCACAGGTTCACAGCTCTTCATACACAGGCACACAGGTGCACATCCATAGCACACACAACCTTGCATCCATGCACTTTCACTTACCTCAATAGCTCTCTTTATATATGGTATCTGCGTCCCACTGTCCAGATCTTCATTTATTATAAGTCTCCTAGCCCACTGACCAGCTCTGACAACACCGTTACCATGAATTAGGACCAACAGCTTGTCAGGATTTATTAATGCATCTTCACTCATAAACATAAAGCTCTTTGGTTCAGTCTCAGTTGCATCAACCTGCAATTACAGACAACATACATTTTAATGCATCAATAAAATTCTTTGAAAGAAAACTTGGAGCTTTAAAGTTATCTACCAAATTTATAAAAAAACATTCACCATTTAACAACCATTTCAATGCGTTTGTGCCCAGTACCAAATAAAAATAAAGCAAAATATGCAATGTAACTTTGAAACATATAAACGTATCACATTTTAGAACAGCAATCCAAGAGGCATTTAAAATTAAGAAAAGGGGTAAAAGGTGTCTTAAGCTTTGAAACATCAGGTGTTTACAGAAGTTTACTGTAAAGAAGAAAGTCCATAAATGAGCAATTGGAGGTGGTGCGCGGGAGGGAGCAAGTATTTCTCACCTCTGATTTGCCTGAAGGAACAATAAAATTCTTACATAATGCAAAAAAACAAAATCCTGGAAAGTTCCAAATCAGCCACCTCAACATAAATACTCAATAAGCCACGTAAGAACCAGTACTGTAAATTTGTCCATTACAAATTTAACAGGATAGGTCTAATAAAACACAGAAATCCAATCTGGGTCTAAATAATAGCTTCATTAAGAGTCCTCCTGCACCAGGGTCAATGCTTAGCTAATTTGGTGTAGGAAGAGACCAACAATTAGCTTTGATATTCAGTAAATTGCAACCTAACACCATATTTTGTTTTTAAGAGAGTAAAGCAGCACTTTTTGTTCAATACAAACTGAAGTTTTTACACTTGGTTTAGCAAGCCCATCTCAAGACAAAAGAACTGCCCTGGTGTAAATACCACGAGCGCAAAACAAATCCTCATGTCTACTCGTTCCTCTATTTCTACCATACGAATGCACAGAAAAGAACAAAACAGGCAAATCTCCCCCTCCTACTGTACTCGACACCCCTCCCCACCCCCAAGGCCTAACTGTCCAGCTGCTAGGAACATGCTCTGCAACAGTGAAGAGAAACAGATCAGGTTATGACCCCCATGTTGAGAAAGAAGGAACTGGCTATTTGGATTGTTAGTTTTTTTCTCATACATGGGTATGTATTCTTAGCTACTCTTACCATAGGAAAAATTAAAACTGCATGTACCTTCAGACTTTTTTTTAATGTTAAGTCCTACCAAATATTTTTTTTTTTATTGAGTCAATGAAGTTACTTAAACAAAACAAATTTGTGAGTGAAAGAATGGTCATGTCTCTCTTCAATATTTGCCATAGCACTGAAGTCCTTATTCCTCAGCTCCAAAATAAAGTAACATCTCATGTATCTCAGAGTTTGCACCAGGAAATGTCCTCACTTCCTCTCACACTTTGTGCAAAAATAGAAAATATGGTTAAGAATATGTTCTATTGAAAAGACTGGGGCTACAGTCAGATCATGCTGCTGCTTCTGAAGTAGCAGTATTGACACCTTAAAAGGTAAAACAGATTACATAAAAAGTCAGCCAACACTGAATCTCAGATAGTACTTGGCAAGGTGTAACTGACTTCTACCCATAAACTGAATATTTACAACAGTATAATTAGGAAAAAAAACCATTGTGAATTTGCCTTTCAGACTAATGTGTAACTTAGCTGTAGGTTTTAGCAGTTATAAACTAAAATTTTGTGTAGTATATAGGAAGTACTAGCACTTACTATGCACTAGAAGATATATCTATCTCACACTTCTGCAAAGAAGTTAATTTTAAACAGCTAAAAATATCTACAAAGTTCATAAAAAAATTACTTTTCATTCTTTTCCCAAAATTAAACACATATGGAGACTTTTTGTCAAGCTAATTTACCTTCAAACAGTAGTAATTTATTAGATCCAGCTTTCACCATAGAATGCACATAAAGATCACTCCTATACACAACCTTACTTTATTGACAGATCAGCGTAGAATACCATTTAATGCTGGACACACTGAGGCCACATAAAATAATACGCATTTATCAGCCACTTGTTATTTTGGACTCAAGGACACTGATTTCTGATCACTTAAATCTAAATTGAATAAATATAGGAAAATGTGGTTTTTAAATATATTTAACATTTTTAATTTTTTAACACGTTTAATTTAACAATTTGATTCAACATTGTTGTTTACAGGTGAGAACAATCTTCCAGTAATCTGTAGCTAGGCATATCAAACCTATCTAAATTACAATGATAATTTACTGTTTAAAACTACTGTTTAGTTTTATTTTTATTGGATTTTTTCCCAATGCACAATAATTCCATAAAGTTTATGAATGCAGGCAGCTATGGTGAGATCTCTATAGATATTATGACATTCTTAAGGTTTTCAAACAGTGAATTTCTTTTTTCCATATGACTTCTGTCTCCAATGAGTTATCACCTAATACAGTAGTATCAGTCTATAAAGTATTTCAGCAGCACACTAGTTAGTATTTTGCACAGCTGCTATCAATATATAGGGTAAAATCAAACTATACTTGAAACCTAATCTTATTGACATCCATGCTACCACATCGACAATTAGCCATTACTAACCCAAGATGTATGGCACCTGAGTAGGCTCCAGGAGTCTTTTATTTGGTGTATTGGAGCTTTTTAGGTTTAAGATTGAATGTTAAAAAGGGAAAAAAAATCCACTAGTATTTTTCTTACTAAACATTTTTCTTATTTCAGTTAAGAAACACAACAGCACATTATGAGCCTCGAGCCTCCAAAGTGAAACAGGTATAAACTGTAAATGGAGGAAAGAACATGGCAAGTAAGTGGAAATGCAACTGAAAAAACTCAAAAAAGATTGTGAGAATTGTGACGGAGAGAGAAAACTGCTCATTTGCTTCCCAAGATGAAAAGTCTTCTTTTATGTGTTTCAACCTACCTCCCTAACTCACTTAGGTTACAGTCTTCATAATATTGAAAATCCTGATTTAGAATTTTGCAATCAAAAATGCAAAACCGAGAACTGCTGATCAATATTACAGGCAGCTAACCAACATTCAACTATTAACACAACTAACTTAACAAACCTAAAATCGGTGGAAATTTTACAAACAAGTATTAACCTCACTTAGGTAACAAAACTAGCAAAAGGAACATGTGCAGTGGAGATAACAGAGCATTGTTTCTCAAAGACAAATAGTTCTTGGATGAACTTTTACCTATTGAAGTGAAAGAGGAAAGCATTGATAACTTAGAAGATTCTGGAAAGTGAGGCATTTCAGTGCCATTGTCAATTAAACCTGTGTCCTTGGTTTCAGCCAAGATAGAGTTAATTTCTTCTCAGTAGCTGATACAGTGCTGTGTTTTGGCTTCAGAAGAAGAATGGTGTTGATAACACACTGATATTTTGGGGTTTTGCTAAGTTGTGTTTATCCAAAGTCAAGGATTTTCATTTCCTTGTCTCATGCTCCACCAGAGAGAAGGTAGGCAAAATAAACTCGGAGGGAGCATGGCTGGGACAGGTGGCCTGAACTGACCAAAGGAATACTCCACACCCCAGAACATCATGACCAGGATATAAACTGGGGGAAATTACCCAGAAGCATGGCCATTCTGGGTTCAGGAATCGGGGTTCCAGCATCTATCAGTGGATAGTAAGCAACTGCATTGCCCAACACTTGTTTTTTGTCTTACTGTCATTTACCATTATTGCTGTATTTTACTTCGCTTTAGGTTATGAGACAAAACTGTTTTTATCTCAGCTAACAAATTTTACTTCGATTCTCCTCCCCATTCCACTGGTGTTGGGGGGGTAAAACGGGGGTTGAGCAAGTGGCTGCATGGTGCTTAATTTCCAGCTAGGCTTAAAACCACTGCAACATGTTACTAATTACTTAAACTTCCATCTCAAGCTTCCCCAGAAGCTGTTAAAGACGCAGTTAATTCAGAAGCACACTCTCTTTGTCCTCAACAGCTAAAGAACAAAGATCAATCACTGATTATGCCACTAAAATGAGAGAAATACAAATACTTCATCTGGCTAAAAAAATTGCAGCCTTCTTTTTATTCCTAACATAAACTTCAATGGAGCACAAAATGAAACTTTAAAAGTAGTAACTGAAGTAGCCTCTCCCTGAATTGAGACTCTTCATCAAAATTTTCAAGTCCAGTAGTGTATGTTGAACATTATTAGAAGCACAATGCTGTACAGTAACAATAATACAACATGGATCTTGGCCTCCCTCTGTAGGAAAAAATGTTCAGGATTGTTTAGTCAAGGATGCTGGCATAATAAATCAATGGGCAAGCTCTCCTGATCTGCCAACTGGTCTTATTTTCACATCTGAAAAGAAACTAATGAATTTTTGTATCCAAAACTGAAGCTGCCACCTAAGAAAGCAAAACAAAGACAGCAAGTTGGACTTTACATACATGGTTGAAATTAAGGAAGATGAGAGAACATTCAAATGCCATCATGCTAAACCTCTGAAGCACAGCACTTCCATTCCCTACTAAAATCATGCTGAACAAAAGCACACTCCACCTAACACAGTCCTGAAACACATTTCAAATACTCAAAAATCACTGCACTGCCAACTTCATCATCAGCTGATAGAGAAAGGAAAGCCAATACACCAACTTTCTGATCACCTGTGACAAGGTTAAAAGAAAAAAGTTTTTGTAGTCATCTCTAAAATATTCATATAAAAAGGTTATATATAAAAGAGCCATCTTGGTCAGATGAAGGTCCCGGGTCCTGTTTCTGGCAACTGGCAGATTGCATAGGGGAACAGTAACAAAACAAGAGTGGTTTTAGAATGATTCTTGCCTGGTTTTGACAGCCAGTAACTTTGGAACCTTGCAAGCCAGAGTTTATATAACTGGGCAAGCATGTACAATACTTCAAGGCACCTATCCCACCTTAAAATCATCAAATGGGTTTTTTGAATGCATTTATTACCTCTCTCCTTGATAGTACTCTGTGGCAATGAGTTCCACAATATAATTGGGACATATATGAAATAATACTGTCTCTTTCAGTAGAGATCTCCTGCCTGATAATTTAAACTTGATGCCCCTTAGGTTTTCTATTATGAAAAAAGCAAAAACCCATTCCCTATTCATCTTCTCTTCACCTTTCATGATTTTACAGATTTGTCATATTCCTTCCTCAGTCATCTATTTTCCAAGCTGAAGAATCTTTGTTTAATCTTTCTTTGTCTGAAAAGCATTTCATGCCTGTGATCATCCTTGCAACCCTCCTCTGTATTTTTTTTTTAATTCTTCATATCCTTTTTGATATGGTGTCCAGACTTCATGCAGTGTTTAACGTGAGGGCCCACATAATGAGTGGAATGACGATGTTTTTCTGTTTTCTTCTCGATACCTCATAATTCCTAACATCCTATTTGCTTTGAGGGTTTTTGACTGCCATTGAGCACTCATCGATGTTCTCAGAGAACTACTCACAATCACTCCAAGCTCTTCCTGAGTTGTAATAGCTCATTCAGAGGCCACTGTTGTGTTTAAAGAGTGAGTCATCTTCCCCATAATTTCATATTTACCAGAATTGACTCTCCTGTCATTTAATCATCCAGTTACTCAGCGTCAAGAAATAACTTCCCAACTCATCGTAATCAACCTTAGGTTTAACTATCCCAAATAATTTTAGAAAAAAAACAGGAAAGTTTGTTAGCTTGTATTAATTCCTTTTTGCCTTTTGTTTACAACTATCTCGGGCCTTAATAGCATTCCACTGGTAACAGATTATTTCATCTGTAAAATATGAACACCTCTCTCCCCTTTTAACCAATGAACTCTCAAGGGGACTTCCTTCTTAAAAGCATTTGTTAAGTTTGTTGACAGTTGGTTGGAAATACATGTACTCTTTTACTGACAAGATTTTTCTTCTTTGTGTGATCTCTGACTCCTGCTGAATTCTGATAGTTTTTTTAAAAAAGAAATCTGTACTCATTTGCCCCAATATATTATTATTATTAGCTGATTTCAGCAGTAAGTTAAATACAAACTGGTTCTTCTGCAGCTTCCTGTTTGACTTCTTATAGAACGCTAGGTTTAAAAAAATCTCATCCTGGAATTTGTTTATTGTACAATATATTAACTTCTCCTAAGGTCTCCTCTATTGATATGACAGATTTCAGAAAATTGCTCAGAATTATATCCTGTTTAGAAAAAAAAAAAAGTTAAGTGTGTGGAAATTGGACAATTAATATTGGAAATAATGATATTAATTCTTCTTATTTGACCTGGGTGTTCATTTTAACTGCAGTTCATCTATTGGCCTTATCAGCTCTCTTTTATTGTTAGCCTTTACAAACTCTAACAAGCTCCTCAAATTTGATTTTTGTGATCTTACTGTGATTTTATATGTAACCTGACAACATTTACACTCTCTCTTCTATTCTCATCCTAATAGCTGTGTTATTACTTTTATTGGTCCCCTTTACTAGTTCAAACTAGAGGGTTTTGTGTTCATACTTGGAAGTCTGTCAGTAGTGATTTAAACTTAGCCATCACACAGCTTTAATTTTTCAGCTTCTACATACATAGTTTCAATTCTTCATTTTTGTATGTGCCTTCATAACCTATTTTTGACTGTGGTGAGGGCTCGCTATGCATAACAACCATTCCTGAAGAACAGTGCTCATACCTTGTGTGAATTTTTCCACAATGCTTGCAATTAGAAACCTGCATATTTTTTGAGTTCTAACGTTGCTCCAAAATGCAATTAAATTATGACATTTAACAGAAGCTGGAAGGAATACGTTTGAGAATAGCTTAAATGTATTCCTGAACAACTGTATTCATGCTCAATACACTTGTATTTCTAAATACAAGTAAACAGAGATTAATCCAAAAGTGGGAGCTAGCCAGGGCCATTCCTCTTCCAAGCCAAGAAACCCAAACCTTCGAGCCAGGCAGATGAATCACCACATGTGTGACATAGGTGATGGAGGTGCTGCAATATTTATCCCAAGTTCCATCTTCATGTTTTGGAGCTAAGTGAACAGCCTTATCACTGCATTACTTACACGCATATTCCTTATATTCCTTTTCAGGAATCAAAGAAAGTCCTATAGCCTTAAAATTTGGGCACTTCAAAGTGCCATAATGACATAGCTGTCATAAATGACAGCTTCATGGTTTCACAAAGTGTGACATGGCTTGAGAAGTCTTTTGATACATTATCTGTCTGGAAGTACTTCTTGGACCAAAACTCCACCAACAAAGAAAATTAGCAAAGAAGCTAGAGATCACAGCACTGCACCAGGCAGACCATCATGATGAACCTGATCCTATGTCCGTGTACACAGAAAAATCTGAAGTGGGGAAATGCTTTCTCAGTCTCAGTTCTCCGGGCATTGATGCAACACCAGGCTGTGAGTACGGAGGAGAGCTGCTGCCGGCCCTTCGACTTCTCTGTGAACCTTGTAGCTCAGCTCCTTCTGCTATGACCAGGAGACACTGAAAACGCCCTTCTAGGAAACTGTTAGTAGTTTGGGCAGGTCATCGAAACATTCCCTAAGCAACACTCAGGGAATGGAAATGAGAATAGTGAAATGTTACAGAACTGTTAAAGCAAAAAGACCTTTTCCTTCCTTAGCCTAAACAGGTTTTCCTTGACTGAATACAAAGGATCAGCTGAGAACAACAGTAATTCAAAAGATTTCAAAGAGCATAGCAATTCTTCATAATGATGGAAAACCTACACAGTGCTGTCACATGCCAGTCTCCCCTGCACTCTCCAGTACAGAATATAAAAATACCTGAACATCGTCGTATCACATCACATGTATTTATAAACACTCTGATACGTGGGGGAGCACTTTATCTATCTTCCAAGGCCTGATCAAATATTTTCACTAAGCAACATAACCATTTGATATTACATAAATATTACAAATTACTGAAAAAGTGTTTTTTAAAAAGTTACTTGGAATAGTTTACTGATACTCAATGTGAGTGTAGTCCTCTGCCTGCAAAGACATTTCTGTTCTCTACATCCAGCTGCAGACGTTTCAAAATATCCACAAATGCTTTTCAGAAAGTTCACGGCTCCCCTATTAAAAGCACCGCATTTTAAATATTCTGGTATCTGATATGGTAAGGAAGGCTCAGTTGGAGAAATCAAACACATGAGAAGTGAGGTGGAACCACATCTCCAGATGCATACACATGCAAAATTCGAAGGCAATGTCCCAAGACAATGCCCTGCACAGAGCCCTGGCACACCTTATCTTTATCTGAATACGAGATCACAGGCTATACCGGGTACAGATTCAAAAAAACCAATGCCTTTGGAAAAATAAATCATACTTACTGGAAGAGTTACTTTCTTCAAGTGGCATTCCTTCTGCAGTAGTTCATAAATGTATTTAGTAATGATCTGGAAGAAAAGAAGGAAAAATAAATGCCACCAGATACTCAAACACTTACAATAATGACATATGCAGGCAGACAACTTAAGGGCTAATCGGTTAAACTTCTAAGCACTTGTATATGTTTTGCCACTTTTCTGAATCCTTTACTATATAACTAACTACAGAACTCGGAACTTTAGACAAAAAATTCTCTCTGTTACACAGAAAAGACTTCTTGCCAGTACAATGGAATGGTAACTGTACCTGCGAATCCATTTTTCACTGTTGTGTGAATAATTAGGTGAATAATAACCGCAAAACCAAGGTTTATAACCAATTAATATATACTCAGGGGTAGAAGAAAGGCTCTTTTTGTAAAGAAAGACTTATAAAGCATTTTTTCTACTAGCAGATTTTGGGAATTCTCTCCCCTCCGGGTTCACTTCATGATTTACATGGTGAGCAGATCTGCAGCCAGCCTCAGCTAAGTTACTTTGCCATTTCTGCTCACTGAACAGGGAGGTATGGGCCAAAGGTTCCTAAATAGAAGACAACCCCACAAAGATTCCCCACTATGGGGAGTTTATATCTGTTTTCTCCATGTAGGAATAAAATTGAAATTTCAGACCTGAAACAAAAGGTATCATTTCAGAAAGCAACCAAAAGAAGAAAGAAAAAAAACCAAACCAAAAACCAGACAAAACACAAAAAAACCCCCACAAACAAAAAACCTCAAAACAAAAACACAAAACCAAACCAAAACAAAACCCACCAGAAAACAGAAAAAAAAACCCAACAAAACCCACAAAAATCAACCTAGTTGCAACAAAAGTCTTGCCATCTCAAATGTAACACAGTTGTTCACATTTCAAAGTCTTGCCTACTATCTAGGGAAATTTTTTTTCTGCCCTTACATATTCTAAGAAAAATAGAAATGCAGATGTAAACACTTTCTATTAACTTGGGAATTAAACTGAGGAACAAACTGGCACTTTGTCCGCTTGAGCCTGTAAAAACGGTTTGGAAGCTACTGCCTGGATTTGAATGGCTACAAGAGTTTGGGGGGAAAAAAAAAACAAACACAAATTAAAGAGGTAAAAAAAAAGGACTTCTAAGATGCTGAAATGATGCTTGCTTTCTCTTTAAAGTTTGGGGAACTGTATTTAAATTCCAGACAGGACAAGATCCAAGTCTCAGAATATTAATCCAAGAACATCTGCGTACAAACCCAGGCAGTATTCTTTAGTCTAACCCCTCAATGCCACAGTTCCATCCATCTGAACCCACAGTATATTAAGCCCCAACAGAAACATCACTGTAACAAAGGTCTCAAGCGATGGCGTCTTGACAACACACTATGATCCAAGTAAGTAGGAGCCAGGGTAGCATAAACTTCAAATTTAATTTTCCAAATGCACAATTACGAAAAAAAGTTTCAATGAAGCCCAAAAGTTTTTATTATGTACATGTGAGGAAACACAATATGCAAATGTTTGGAACACATGTGAACAAACTGGAGGTGCCAACGAAAGCTAATTAAAAATGTTGATATATGCCCCTCCCTTCCTTTCACTAAAACCCCAAATCTTTATTACGATTATAAGAACTCTTTGCGATCCTGATCAAATACATTTATTGATAGAATTATGTTCAAAAAACTTTACTGTTTACAGAAAATCAGTCTTTCTGAATGTTATTATCTACACAGAAACTGCATTTGGAGAAGGAATTCAGCTGCAAGCAATGAGTTGATTTAAGACATGTTTATCCCCAAAGCAGTACGCTAGGAACATGCATACAGTGTAATTTTACCTTCAGGGGCAAACTTTTTATGGTTCACTGAAATTGACTGCAGTGTAACACCAACAAGTAAAGCGGTTAAGTTCCTGCAGTCTCAAATGCTAATGTTGTACAGACATTAAAGTCAGTATAATGATAATATGGCCTATAAGACAGAAATTTTGTTTTTAACTCTCAATTCAGGCATCTACTCACTGTCAAAATCACTAAAAGAACACTTGGAAGAGAAAAAAATTACTATGCAGAAAATATATTTTAGACACCACTTGCAAAAGTCTACCTTTCTTGCAGCTGTTTGTATCTATTTCTTCTATTCTTGCTCATTTATTTAGACTGTGTGTCTTCAGAGCAGAAATAAACCTTTACTCATTTTTTTCCACAGCCCATCTCAATGGAGCTCTCATTCTAACTGACTCTTTATGCACTACTCTAAGATAATACATAGCAATACAGCCTTAAAAATGGTACTGTTGAATCAGTAGAGCACTCTGGTGTGGCAAAGATTTAACCTAATGAGTGCTTTCAATAAATGCAAACATAAAGATACAGTAGATTGGAGGCCCACATGCAAAGTCTGAGATTATCATCCTCAGACAGCTCAGCACCTGGATGGCCTGCACTGCCCAGAGAGATTTCAGGAAAAAATGCCATAAAAAACAACCCTCAAACAAAAAAACCCCTAAAACTGCCCCAGTGTGTATATATATATATGCACATATATATGTAGCCACAGAAGGGGTTGAGGGGTTTTTTTGCAGTAGACCAACATGTTTAGGGATATCCCAGCATGGTACACTACCAGTTTTAAATTATGGAAAGTGATACACAAGATTTCTTGAAGTGCCATCCAAGTCCAAAATTTTCCAGATTTGAAAACATCGTTAATGGACAGATTTCCTGCACTTACCATGTATGTGTCTGGAAAACTTGACAAAATCCTGTCCTGACTAGGAAAATCTAGCAAAATTCTGTCCTATCTAGGAGTATGACTGCAAGTACTGAAAATGCTACACATCCGACACTACTTTTAGATTTTTATGCTTTTAATGACTTCTTCTGATTTTATGGCTGATGAGTAATTTAAAAAAATTAATTATAAAAATATCTTTCCTATAGGTAGCAAAAAGAAAAGGAAACTGTGATACTGTTTATATAGAACTAGTGAGACTTACTATTTCAAATCTACACAGTTTATACAACCACAGCTTCTTTAAGTAGCAATACTAGCTTGTGCATGCTGGTGTTCTATATTTAAGATCTGAAAACTATTGTAGAAACTATTGCAGAATGTTGTGAAGTGTCTTGTGACTTCTTGCATGAGAAGGTGGCTCTGGTTACACTCTACAAATTCTCCTAGACTAATTATCAGTCACACAGCTGCTCATCACTGCAGGTATACAGTGACAGAGGGCTGATCAATTCAGTCCTGCACCAATAAATCTGAACTATCAAGCAACAAATTGTTCAGATCCAGATATTCTCAATGCAAACTGTAACACTTACTAGAGAGCCCTACTCATGCTAGTCATACTAACCTAGGATATTTGCACTTTTTCTAAGGCTCTTGAAACTGGTTAAAGTGTTCCAACACTGTAAGCAGTATACTGCATTGTAATTCAAGGTAGTAGGGTGGCTGGGGAGCAGCCATCACTGTGTCCAAGATGGGAAAGGAAAAAGAAACAATAGTAAGACCTGCCCACAGTGTATGAAATAAATTGCCTGATAAATGGAGAAGAAACTGGCAGTTCTGTAATTCTTGTATGAGATACGGGAAACTTCCACCTCATATTAGAGTATTCCTACACTTCATTCACTTTGAAGTGCTGTCTATCAGGAAAACACATCCTAAATAAGAGAAAAAGCTGAACTTAAAACTATCAAGGTGGGAGAACTGGAGGAAGAAAAAAAATACAAAGCGCAAATCCCAAAAAATTCCATGCCTCCCATGACCTATTCTGACAGCAACAGAGAAATCCTTTCCAGCCGTGGAAAGCCTAACACTTCAACCATCCTAAAACGGTTACATTCAAACTGGGTGATAGAGGAAACTTTCTTCCCAGAACAAAGCAGTCCTCTATGGAAGGAAACTACATTGCTTATACTTTAAATTGCTCTCATTGAGCAGAGAATCCCATGTTCTGCTTTCCCTAAGCCTGAGAAACTTCTGTCCTAAATGAAATCACGGCTTAATTTTGTCGCACTAAAAACATTCCCATAATGAAGGCAAGCTGATGAGAGCAGGGACCACAGCTGAGTAGAACACATTCTCAGCAGTAAAACCAAGTAGATTACCCTGGATATATTAAAAGCACAAGTATCTAATTTCTGCTACCATTCCTTTGTTTTAGTTTTCCTTTATGGACCTTTATGGTGGACAAGGTTGAGAGCGTTAATACACATGGTTCAGGAGTGGAACCGAACTTCAGTGCTCACCACTGCCCTTCTAAGGCGCTTAAAATAAGTCAGTCTTGATTTATGTTGGGATATAACAGAGAATACCTCCAGAAGCACCTTTACGAAGTGCTAGCGGTCTCAAATATGTAATCTGCAAAGTTCAATAGCCTAATGGATAATTGGGGGATAGAGCTATATCGTGACCAGTGATCCTTTATATGGATCCAGAAAACAGGTTATTTTAACTAAATAGAGAAACAGAGAAATTAAATTTAATGACTTGGATGGACAGCAAAAAGAACAGAGAGAAGCACATTATCTTACAACAGACCTTTGTTTTACCCTTGCATTGCTAAATATTCTGCACCATGACAGCAAGACTATAATGCTGCATACTGTCTGCAGAGCAAAACTGAAACTCCAGGTGGAAACCTAGTTCGGGTACACACAAGTGTAGTACACCATAACTGGTAAGGTCCTGGCTTCCTACAACACGTGTTCTTTTAAGACTGTATTGTTCATACAGAGGACTTTCTTATGGACTGTTTTCAATTACCAAAAAGCATTGAAAAATTTTGTTAGCAGCCTAATTCGTGAAATCTTTGCAATATAGTATCCTGAAGCTACATGATCAAAAGATCAACACCTGCATAGACCTATGGGAAAACAGAAATTAAAGACCAAGAGCCAGTGACACCAACATGTTTAAAGTTACGAGGACCATGAAGGTACCGAAGTCTAAATACGATTACAAGTGGAGACAAATACCAAAAAGACACTTCAATGCACTAAATATTGGAGGTCTTTAAACAGAGTCTGGAAAAGAGTGCTGAAAAAAGAATTCCCGCAAAGCAAGGAGGCAATTCCAGAATAACTCAGTTTAAAATAATAACCCCTCCATTTCAAGTCTGTAAGACACTGAAAAAAGCCTTGTACCACGTTCCAAAACCATAAAAAAAAAAGCACGGCATACATGAGGAAGAGCAGAATTGCAGCTGACCCACTAGTGAACTTTTCCATACCAGAGATTGCCAGGTATACAGACACCAGATCACAATTCAATGACTTGATTAATAACACCTACATCCTAATCCAGAGGAGCTGCTTCAGTACCTACCACACCAAAACCCATGCTGGGACTCAGTGAAGTGCACTGAGCCTTGCCCATCAAGTTCCCCTCCCATGCTGTGCTTTACAACCCAAGTCCTCTGAATTCTCTTCTTTCCCCCCAAGATGTGCTCCCACTTTCAAAACCAACCATGGCTACCCACCAGAAGATTACATATACAAATAGAACAACAAGCCTGCTGCAGAGGGAAAATAAGAAAAAAGACAAAGTAAATTACTCAAACTTGCAAAATGTTTTCTTGAGTGAATTCTCAGCTAAAAACATGCTAAAAAATTGGCATACACCTGTGTCATTTGTGGCCTTTTACTTCCAACCTGGCATCTATCAGGTGTCACTGGAAATCATTACCATGCAACCAACAGTCATGGATTCACGACAGATGTGAGGAACAACCCTTAGGCTAGCAAAAACCACAGAGTCTCTTTGAAGACAATCAAATGCCACAAGTCCCCCTCTTTCCCCATATGAGCATCCCTCACGACCAAAATGCCGACAACCCTGTCAAATGGCCGGTGTATGGTTAACACATGATAAAGAATAAAGCACATGTGACATGATAAAGGACAAGGCACATGAGATCATTTGACATTACAACCAGCCCCATGACAGAGGACAGATTACAAGACCATGGAGAAACGATGAAGGAGCACGTGCTCTTAACCCAAGTTGTCCACACCATTGCCTACTCCTACACACTTGTAGCAGACTTTGGAGAAAAAAGGAAATGGACAAAACTATGGATTAAATATATTCTTCTGGTGGACCAGATCCAGCTGGACAGATCTGAGATTTCCCACATCATATTCCTCATTTACAGATATTCAAAACACGAACAGAAAACCATCATCACCATTACTACTCTTGCTACCACTTTTCACTGCTCCAAGGATTAAATGTGAACGGAGACATAACTATTCCCTCAAAGTTAGGAATGGCTACTTCCCATCATGAGTGAGATGTGTTGGCAACGACACACCTACTCAGTGGATAGGGGCTTCTGCCTCCAAAGATGCCACCTTGTGAAAAAACACTCATTAAACACTCTGTCAGATCACTTTTCATTAATTTTTAAAGACAGTTCTCAAAGCAAATGAGAGTGAAGAGAGTAAGAGAATCTAGTGGCAATAATTTTCATTGCATGTTTTTATGAGTGGCCAGATTTTTCAGAATAATAGAGATAGTATATTAAAAATTAAGTAGACTTTATCTACTGAAACAGCTGCAATGGCATTTTCCTTCTTGACTGACTTCTTGGATTTTCCTAAGTCATATCATAAAAAGGGTTAATACACTATTAGTGTCATTAGCAGTTTATTATTCCTTCAGTAACATTCTCAGTTAACTATATTTTAACCTCAGTTTAATCTCCTACATGAACACATATTACAGAAAAAAGGGGGAAAATAGAATTAAAATTATTAGTGATATTTTTGGTTTAGAAATCACTGAAGTCTGATCATCTCTACCCTCTACAGTAAGTCACTCACACCTAACTTCTTATACTTGAAGAAAAATGCAAGTGTTTGTTTTCTTTTCTTGAGAGACGCAAAATGAATGTGACCTTAGGTTTATTTGTCAACTCCCACTCTGTGACAGAACTGCACTTAAAATAGCTGAACATTACCAGTTCACCTGAGAAATCCACAGACATACCAAAATTAGCCTCATGTGCCTTTGGATTTTTTTTTTGGTAAAGTTGCATCTTTGACTTAACTTCTTACAGTACACCAAGAGATTCACTGTCAGCTCCTCAGACCTCTGAAATTATTTTAACTATTAATTCAGACCTGACATAACAAGTTACAATCTCTTCAATACAAGTTTCTCAAAAATGGACCTTCCATGGACCTAAAAAGGATACAATATTCAAATAATTTCTATTCAGCATAAGAGATTAGACTTCTCATCACTACTAGTATTTTCTAAGAACTTCAAGGCAGAGTACACAGGTTGGAGGTTTTGTAACTTATCTTAAAAACAAACAAGTATAAATCACTAGAAACAATGCCATTATAAGTAACAGATTTTGTTATAAGATTTGTCTCCTCACTGGTAATAGGCACTTCAATGCAAAAAGAGAAAATAAGCACAAGAGGGAAACAATCCTTTTAACATACAGTAGTCTACCCACAATGTTTTTCTCATTGCAGTGTAAGAGCAATAATGTTCAGTGAAACAAATGCAAAATGAGTTCCAACTGAAAGCCCTGCAGCAAATCTCAAGTGGTGGGACTGACCTGAGGCTTGCTACTGTGGCTGCCATAGCCAAGGCTGAATGAGCTTTCTTTTGACCCTGAGGTGACAAACCTGCCAATACGTACTAATGAGAGATGCAATGAACTTTCTGACATACTGCTCTTGGATACAGCCTTACCTAAGAACTGGCACAAACAAACAAACAAACAAACAACCCCTCACCATCACCATTCTAGAACAAAAAGTCCTAAAAGCTGAATGGACTTTCTAAAGCCTCAGTTCAGCAAGCTAAAAAAGGAAAGAAAAAACCAAAAAAAACCCCCAAATCAATGGCATTTTAAAAATCCACAAAGACCTCACTTGGATTATAGTGTGGGAGAACAATTCAATAAGATGGAACTGACATCATCTCTATGTGATTTCTTATGTTTTCTATCGAAAGCAATTCAATTCCGCCTTAATATACAGTTGTGATACTCTGGATTTTGAGCTGACTGATCACAACTAGGATCTCAAGATCTTTTGAGAGTATTAAATGAAAGACAACAGGGATTTGTCATGAATGTAGCATATACTGTTGATGTGATTTGACCCAATGTTTTGTTACATGGTCTTTGCTGACACCTGTTGGTTTATTTTTTGTTTTCCTTTTTTTTTTCCATTTTAAGAGAAGCATCTCTAATTTTAGAAATCACTTTGACAATTATTTGGCTTTAGAAATGGCTTAATTACAAAGTGCATCTGAGGGAAATTCTCTATTTTTTAAAAATATACACACATATACAAATATATGTATCAGTATTAAGCAGAGGATTCAACCAAGCACCTTGCACTACAAGCAATTAAACATCAGCAGAAAGCAAGACCCCTGTCCCAAGCTGAGACAAGAAACATAATGATGAAAAGTTTGCAAAAGAAAGACAGAAACTAAAAAAAGCTCAAAAGTTTAACAGTGGAACAAGTTTAAACGAAGATTATAAATACATTTTAATATTCCAATCCTATCTATATAGCTACAACTATCTCATCTCTAAATTTCATAGTAGAGATGAGTTATGAAAAGGGATCTGAAAGAAAGAACAGTTTTGATTATTCCAATTATTACAGAAAAAAGCATTGTTTAGGTGGTGAGGCAGTGCTTTGGTTTCAAAAGGTTAAAAATTCATGCCAAAACCAAATGACATATCAGATTAACATAGGTAAAGCACACCAGCTTTTGTAGTCACAGACAAGAAAGTCACTGATGTGTCAAGCACCATCTAATTCTGCCACCTTTCATTGCTCAGCCGAAATGACCAGATAAATATTCACAGATGGACTGAAGGATTAATTTTATGTAAATCCAGAGCAGAACTCTAAATAACACCTTCTTTCCATAGCAAGATGTCTTTACCGTTTTGCCACTGTGCTCCAGAACACTAGTGGGTCAAAATAAACAAGATGTACTTAATTTTACCTGGAAAGGAACGCCTTTCTCCAGGCTAAACAACCCCAGCTCCTTCAGAAGCTCCTCATAGGACTTCTACTGACGTTAAAAATTTTTAGGCATCAGCACCGTCGCACAGACATGTGAACATCTAAGATGCACAGTCAGTCACTCCCTACTTCCTCCTGGATTACAGGGCATTTACTCTGCTCCCCATCCCTGTCTACCAGCTCAGGAGGTCAGCTGTCCTAAGGATAACCAGTTTTACTTTTGAAGACTGAGACTAAGATGTGAAGTACACCAGCCTATTCCTCATCTCTGGATTATTTTGAGTCTCCAAGTATTCAATAAAGAACGGAGGTTTTCCTTCGTTCTTTTTTTATTAATGTATTTATAAAAACAATTTCTATTATCATTTACAGAAGCGGCCAGATGAACTTCTAACGGAGCTTTTGCATCTTTGATTTTCTTTCTACATGACCTAACAACATCCTTGAACACTTCCTGAGTTGCCCACTCCTTTTTCTACCCTCTTTTTTTGCCCCCTGAGCTCCTGGGAAAGCTCCTTGCTCAGCCAGGCCAGTCTTCTTGCCCACTGGCTTCTCTTTTTGCACATAGGGACAGCCTGCTCCTGTGCCTTCAAGATTCATTTTTTGTGTCTGCCTTCCTGGACCACTTTGTTTTTGAGGGCTTTTTCCCAGGGAACTTTCTGAATCAGTCCCATGAATAGCCCAAAGTCCATCCTCTGGAAATACAGGATATAAGTTTTGTTAAGGCCCCTCCTTACTTCACCAAGAATTGAAAACTTTTATCATTTTGTGGTCACTGTGCCCAAGATGGGCATTCTGACCACCACGTCTCCCACCCCTCCTCTCTGTTTCTGAACAGTAAGAACCTCTGTTTCCGACAGAGATCTAGCAGACCCTCACCCCCAGCAGGCTTGCTCACCAGCTGTGA
>VWZW01002934.1:233930-244473 GCA_013397115.1 Edolisoma coerulescens | reverse complement strand
GCTGGGAAATATTTCCGGACACGCACGGCAAAGGAGAAGCAGGCGGCTCGGGCCGAGGTGGAGCTGATGAACCTCCTGCACCACCCACGCCTCGTGCAGTGCCTCGACGCCTTCCAGGGCCCCGCCGAGCTGGTGATGGTGATGGAGTAGTGAGTGGGGGGGCAGTCAGGTTTGGGGGTGGTGGGGCAGTGCTGGGCTCTGCCAGGGGGAGCACTGAAGGTGGGGAGGGGTCCCTGTGCTGCGGGGTGTGGATGGATGGGGAACCTGGAGACTCTGAAGTGGTGAGANGGGACCCGCAGGTGGCCTGGGACAGGAGGGACTGGACAGTGACAGGTCAGTGCTGCGGCTCTCGGGTTGGGGTTTGGGTGCTGCTGCCTCACACCCTCGGGTGTTGTTGTCCTGTCCTCCCAACCTTTCTGGGGACAGAGTGTGGAGGGGATGCGTAAGGAAACGGCTCCTTTGCCCTACAAGTGCGGTTTTCCTGGGGATTTCCTGGCTGATGTAAGACAGCGCTTGGGAAAAACATCGGCTTGGAGCCCAAGGCGCTCCTGGGAAGGGGTTGTCCCCATCCAGAAAGGGGCCCTGCTTTAAAAGTTGGCTTTGGGTCCATCAAAAGGGACCCCTCGGGGGGGATGGGGGGTGTGGGTGCCACTGGAGCAATGCCGGTGGTCTCCTGTGGCAGGGAGAAGGTGCAGAGCCCGCGGGAGCAGCTGGAGCAGAGACACGGCCGTCGCCTGCCCCAGCACCCCTGCCCCAGCTCCCCCTGCTCGGGGGACACAGCCAGCACCTGTCCTGACTGTGCCAGCGCCCTGTGAGGAGCCAGCAGCACCACCATGTCCCAGGCAGGAGGTACAGCAGAGCCCTGGGTCTGTCCCCAGGGAGGCACAGGGGACCCCAGCACTGGTGTGACCCCCGTCCATCCCCGCTATCAGCACCGATCTCCATCCCATCCCGGCCCCGTTTCTCTTGGATTTTTGATCCTAAAAGCACCTTTCACCCCAAGCTTGACTTGCAGGGTGTTGGGCTGCTCCAGGAGCTCCTGTCCCCATGTTCTCCCCAGGTCCCATCCACACCATGTGGGGAGGGTGGTTGGTCCCAGATGGAGCAGGGAGGACGCAGAAATTGGCACTGGAGGGGAAGCCAGGCCCCTGGCCCCCAAAGCATGGGGGATCCTTGCATGGCCCACCTTAATCCATCCCCCAGGAGCTGAGGAGGCCTTTGAACACCGTGACGTGGTCATCAACAGCCAGGACAAGGTTTCAGATGTGTACACACAGCTGGAGAAGCTGGGGGAGTACGTGAGGGTCCCACATCCCCCCCACCTGGGGGTGGCCCGTGGCTGTCCGTGCACAGCCCCAGGGGGATGCAGGTGGGTAGTGGTGGTGGCTCCTCCATCCCTCACCCTCGCTCTGTCCCAGGGGGAAGTTCGGGACAGTGTACAGGCTGCAGGAAAAGGCCACTGGCAAAATCCGGGCTGGGAAATATTTCCGGACACGCACGGCAAAGGAGAAGCAGGCGGCTCGGGCCGAGGTGGAGCTGATGAACCTCCTGCACCACCCACGCCTCGTGCAGTGCCTCGACGCCTTCCAGGGCCCCGCCGAGCTGGTGATGGTGATGGAGTAGTGAGTGGGGGGGCAGTCAGGTTTGGGGGTGGTGGGGCAGTGCTGGGCTCTGCCAGGGGGAGCACTGAAGGTGGGGAGGGGTCCCTGTGCTGCGGGGTGTGGATGGATGGGGAACCTGGAGACTCTGGAGTGGTGAGATGCTCCCAGAGCACTGAGTCCGGGTTCTCTGGTGGGGCTTCCCCTCCTCGGGGCTGGTAGGTCCCAAAGGGGTCCCCACAGTGGCAGGTGGGGAGGGGTCCCTGTGCCATGGGGTGCTGGGGGTGGGTGAGATGGATGGGGAACCCACAGCCCCTGGAGATAAGGGTGGGGAGGTGCTCCCAGAGCACTGAGTCCGGGTTCTCTGGGGAGCTTCCCCTCCTCGGGGCTGGTAGGTCCTAAAGGGGTCCCCAGCACCTCGCTGTCCCCAGCGTGGCAGGGGGGGAGCTCTTTGAGCGCATCGTGGACGACGACTTCGAGCACACGGAGCCCAGCAGTGCCCAGTACGTGCGGCAGATCCTGGAGGGGCTGCGCTTCATGCACGGCCAGGCCATCGTCCACCTCGACCTCAAACCCGAGAACATCGTCTGCATCAGCCCCGGCAGCCACTGGATCAAGATCATCGACTTTGGCTTGGCACGGAAGCTGGGTGAGCAGGAAGGGGCTCCTGGAGGTCCAGGGCAGGGACTGGCACTGGCACGGGGACAGGATCTGGCCCGGCACACCGGCGAGGAGCTTGGTGTCCTCCTGCCTGGGACACCAAGCCAGGGCCCCTCCTGATGACCCCACGATGCTCTGGGGAAAGCTGGGTGTCCCCAGCCCTGCTGCTGAGGTGGAGACCCCCGAGCCCCCTGTGCCTGTGGGTGCCTGGCACACAGAGATGCTCTGGGAGGGCACCAGGACCTGCAGTGGGCCTTGGAGGGCGGCAGCTCCACCTGGGCACGGGGGCTCATCCACCTGGGGTGTGTTGGTGTGTCCTCTGCCCCGGGGCAATCCCAGCTGGACACCTGCCCCAGGGAGATCCCAACTGGCCTTCTGCATCCTCTCTGCAGCTCCAGACACCCCCGTGAAGGTGTTGCATGGCACCCCCGAGTTCATGGCTCCAGAAGTGGTTGCCTTTGAGCCCGTGAGCTTCTCCACAGACATGTGGAGCGTTGGTGTCATCTGCTACATCCTGTGAGTGCCCTCCTGGGCAGGGCAGGCTGGGCTGGAGGGGGCTGAGCCGTCACTGATGCCCTGGGGTCACCTCTCCAGGCTGAGCGGGGAGTCCCCCTTCCAGGGGGACACCGACATGGAGACACTGAGCAATGTCACAGCTGCCCAGTGGGACTTTGAGGAGGAGACCTTCTCAGAGATCTCCCAGCAAGCCAAGGACTTCATCAGCCAACTGCTGCAGAAGGACCCCCGGTAGGGCCTGGGGGTGCCTGTGGGGTGCCCAGCTGGAGCTGGGCTGGCTTTTGGGGTGCTGAGGGGGTGGGCAGGGGAAAGTTCTGCCTGTTTGGTGGAGGGGACACTGCAGATGAGGGTCTGAGGGTGGAGCAGCCCCCCTGTGACCCTCCCGTGTGCCGCAGCCGGCGGCTCCCCAGTGCAGGGGCTCTGCTGCACCCCTGGCTGCAGCAGCCCCAGCCCAGCAGCCCCAAGGTGCTGTCCAAGGAGAGGATCAGGCAGTTCCTGGCGCGGCGCAAGTGGCAGGTACCCGGAGGGATGATGGGGACACGGGGGTGGGGATGGCTCTGGCTGAAGGGCTCAGTGCTCATTCTCTTCCCTGCAGAAAACAGGGAAAGCCCTGCTGGCTCTCAAGAGGCTGACCCTGCTGTCCCAGGGCCTGGAGGGGAAGGCGTCAGAGGCTGAGGAGGAGGAAGGTGATGGCCCCTGAGGCACCATTCCCAACACCTCCCTCAGCCCCTTCTCTCTGCTTTGCCGTCTCCACCTTGAGCTCCTGGGCACCTTCTCCCTTTTTGCTGCAGCCTGGGTGCCACTAAACACCCCGGCCTGTCCCCACAGCGCCATTTCTGCTCCGGGGGCCGAGGTTCTCTCCACCCTCATCCCTGTGGGGCGGTCCCTGATGCAGCCTTGGACAGGCTCATCCCACTCTGTGTGACCCAGAGCTGATCCCCACGGGTGCCTCCAGCACAGGAGGGAGGTTGGACCCAGCCAGCTCCTCACCCTCCCCTTTGTCCATCTCCTGCAGGCTTGGGCTGCAGCCCAGAGAAGGAACAAGATCCCAACCCCTCGGAGCTGCTGACAGACCGGGAGGAGGAGGAGGAGGATGGTGGGGGCATTGCAGCCCCGGGGCAGTGACAGCGTGGCCCTGTCACCCCTCTCCTGGACCACCCAGAGATGGGGATGGTGCCCTCTCCAGCAGGTCCCACAGTGCCCTGGCCAGCCTGGGGCAGCCCCAGACCCCCCCGTGGGTGAGCTCTGGTGTCCCACGGTGTCCCTGTGCTGTTGTCCCTGCCACCAATAAAACACTGAGGATCTCTGCACTCCCTGGGCTGCTCCTTTTTCCCCCAAACGCACTGGCAGAGGTGGGAAAGAGCTGCTCAAGCTGTGCTCACCCTTTGGGAGCTGGGATCGGGCTCTCGCCCACCTGGGCCACCAGCCTTGTCCTCTCCAGGAGTGGTGCTGGCCTCGGGCACAGCAGCCATGGGTATTCCCTGCTCAGAAGAGTATTCCCTCCTCATCAGGGGGGTTGGCAGCATATCCTGAGCTCACAGGAGCCAGGATGAGCCCTGAGTCCCCTGGTCTCTCCATTTCTGGGCCAACTCTGGTACCAGTAGGGCTGGGAACTGCTGTGGGACCTCCAGCCCCGGCCTAAGGAGGCAGAACTCGGAGTTTGGGAGCCCTGGGGAAGAACAGCCCCAGGCACCAGGATGTGCTGGGGACACCCAGCTGGGACAGAGGGCTGGGTTGGGGGTCCTGCTGGGCACTGGGGTGACCATGAACCATCAGTGTGCCCTTGGTTAAAGGTGGTGAATGGGATCCTGGGCTGCAGGATGAGGGAGGGATCGTTCCCAAATTCAGTGGGAACCCCTGGAGGACTGAGCTGTGTTCTGGGGGCCCCACTACGACAGCGACACGGGCACCCAGGGGACAGCTGGATGAAGGGTGAGGGAAAAACTGGAGCCCCCCACCCAGGAGGAATGTCTGGGAGAGCTCGGATGGTTTAGGGAAGAGAAGGCTCAGAGGTATCTCATCACTGCCTGAAGGGAGGATGAAACCAGGCTCTCCTCAGCAGTGCCCAAAGTCCACGGGCACCACCTGAAACACCATCTGAACCTCAGGAAAACACTTTTTTACTGCTGTTGGAGCACTGGCACAGGTTCCCCAGGGAGGCTGTGTGCTCTCCATCCTTGCAGGTATTAAAATCCTGTCTAGGCACAGTCCCGGGCCCCCTGCTGGAGCACAGGCGTGGACCAGGTGCCCTCCAGAGGCTCCTTCCAGCACTGGCCACCGTGTGATTCCATGAAAACCCTCCTCCTGTAGAAGCTGGGCTGGGGGCTGCTCTCCCCCTGCACCTGCTGCTGCCAGAGGCCTCCTGGAGGTGCCCTGGTTGGAGCAGCCCAGAGCCAGGGTCCAGCTGTGCCAAATAACGCACGGCTTCACCCCTTCCTCCTCCTCTTCCTGGAGCAGGGGCGAGCAGGAAACTGTTATTTTTATTAAACAGAATCAAATCCACCCACTCCGGGGGGGACACGTGTCTGAGAGCTCGGCCTGGGAGCTGCTCACGGGGCACAAATCAGAGGGACACCAACCCTGGGAGCTGCTGCTGGAGCAGTGGTGTCAGATCAGTTTGCTGAACCCCCTGGGAGCTGGTGGCCATCACAGCAGGAGGATCCACGGCAGGATTTGGCATCCTGCAGCCTCCAGGGATGGTAGAGCAGCCCCAGTGCCTGAACCCCTGGGCTGGGAGCACTGTGGCTCTTCTCTGCTCTTCTCTTGGGCTCCTGGGGCGGGAGGTGTCACCTCCCTGTCCCCTCGTTGTGGGACAGACTCTCCAGCTGCCAGGGCTTTATCAGTGCCCAGGCCCGACTTGAATTTTTGTGGCAAAAGCCTCTTCCTGTTCATAACGTCCATGGCTGATGGGTCCAGCTGACCACAGGAAGCAGGACAGTGCTGGGGGGTGGCAGATTGTCACATGCCCTGCCTGGAGCTCGGTGCTCTTATCTCTTGTTGGAAATAAAGGATGAAATTTAAGAAGGAATTTTATTTGGAAACTTGTGTATGGACCTGCTGCTGGAGAATGGGGAGCCCTTTTGGAAACCCCCAACGTTCCCTGGAGAAAAGGAGGCTCAGGGGGGCCCTTGTGGCTCTGCACAACTCCCTGACAGGAGGGGGCAGCCGGGGGGGTCGGGCTCTGCTCCCAGGGAACAGGGACAGGAGGAGAGGGAACGGCCTCAGGCTGGGCCAGGAGAGAGAGAGACTAAGGTTGGAGATTGGGAGAATTTCTTCATGGAAAGGGTTGTCCAGCCCTGGCACAGCTGCCCAGGGCAGGGGTGGAGCCCCCATCCCTGGAGGGGTTTAAAAGCCGTGTGGATGTGGCACTTGGGGACAGGGGTCAGTGGTGGCCTTGGCAGTGCTGGGAATGGCTGGACTCGATCTCAGAGGGCTTTTCCAACCTGAATGGTTCTGTGGTTCCTCCCAGGGTCCAGCCCTGGTTCTCCAGCAGCTGTGTGAGACATCCTGACAGAACTCACCTGCTTCCTCTTCCTCCCATGTTTTCAGCAGGAGCTGTGGATCCCCTGCTCTGAGTTGGAGAAGAAACTCCTTAGAAACAAATAAACAAACAAAAATATTCCCTATTCTGCCCCCAGCGCTTCCCATCCCAGAGTTACAGAGGGAGGCTGAGGAGCCCCTTTCCCACACATCACATCCCGGTTTTTACCCGCTGTCTATTCCGTGTTTTCCTCCTTACACAGATTCCAAACCCATCCCTCGGGAACGGCGCTGAATGTGCTCAGGCTGCAGATGATAAGCAAACACCGAGTTGCGTATAATCAATCCCTTGATGAGCTATTTACCATGTGACATTACCAAAATATTTCTGGTTGGGAACGATGTTTATCTTCCTCTGTTTTCCAAACTCCTCGTGGCCCTGAAAATCCAAGTCCCAGGACTCCAGGCATGAACTTTTTCTCTCTAATCCTATATTTATACTGTAAAAAACTGATTTACCTACAGAAGAAACTTATTTACTGGCAGAAGGCACGTGTTCCTTCTCCTTCCACTGCTTCCCATGGCTTAACACATTAAACTCGGCAATTCAGGAAGGAATGGAAAGTGGAATTATACCTGGAACTCATCACAGCCACCAAGAAATTCAGCAGTGCTGAAAATAGAATTCTAATCTCAGGATCTCAGAGGCAAAGGAATTAAGATATTGTCCTTCCAGTAAGGCAGACTCTTGGCTTGACCTTCACTTCAGCCACACAAACCCCAGAGTATGTCCTGAGACCCTCAGGAATCCTCCATGGGGGCAGAAAGGATGAGTGATGTCCCCTGGGGAACCTTGAGAAATGGTTCCCACCTTATTTCAGGTATCTCATCTCAGGTATTTCAGGTGCCCCCAGGTCCAGCTCTTTGAGGAACGTGAGGTGGGGTCAGCTGCCCAAATACCCTCAAGTTTCTGGAGCTTTATCCTTCAGTGCCAGGGGATCAGATAACCTTGGGCTGCACAATCTAAATCTGGGAATTCTTGTTTGGGTGAGAGAATGTTGCCTGGGTAGCTCTAACATCAAGAAATAGGATTTTTTTTTTGTGGACCTGCAAATTCAGGGGGAAAAAAAATCCATTCCTGCTTGAGTGTTTTCCAGGGAATTGAAATTAATTAAGAAAACAAACTGAAGTGTCTGAAATCAGCCTTAATGTAAAAAATGTAGCCCTGGGCACATATTGAAGGTGATAATTCAAATGTGTCATTTCTAGAATGGCTTTTTAAGGACTTTTATCCCAGGAAGTGACCAGCCCTGGGACAATTGGAGTTGTCATGGAAACACCCCCATGTACCAAACACCAGGGAAGTGGTGAAGGGAGAGAAGACACTGGAGTGCGAGGATAGGGCAGTGACAGGGATGTGGTACAAGGGACCCCGTCCTTGTCCACGTGGACAGGGCTGAGGTGAGGGTGGCTCGATGGAGGGAGAAGCTGTCTGTGCTGAAGGAACATCAGGAGCACCTGAGCTGGGATGCACTCGCCTCCCAGCAAAGCTCCCCAGGTGAAGAGGATGCCCAGCAGGGTGTCCTCCCTTCCCAAAGGTCCCAGCCAGGGTCTGAGGGGTCAGGGGGCTCTTTGAGGTCACAGGAGCTCAAGAACCATCACCCCAAGGTGCAGCACTAAGGAGAAGAGCAGGTAAGAGCAATGAAGTCCCCCCGCCAACCACGGGCGGTCTGGGTGGTCTCCCATCTCCAGAGGCATCCCAGTGCGTGGGGCTGGGATGAGGGGTGGGCAGGGTGCTCCCCCAGCTCGTCCTCCTGCTGTCCCTGGTGCAAGGACTGCCACGTCCAGGCTGCACCGAACCCCTCCAGCAGCCCAAAATCCAGCCTGGGCTCCCCGTTTCCAGCTCGGTTCCATGCCCGTGGGGATCAGGAGAATGCAGGTCCCTCATGGGGCACCTCCCCCTGCCAAGGGCGCTGCCAGCCCTGTCCCTCCCAGCGCCCGGCCCGTGTCCCCCCCGGCTTCCCCAGCCCTGCTCGCCCTCGCAGCCCTCCCCGCGGCCAGGAGATGGTACTGTTGGCCCAGCCCTGCTTCTGCTGGGGCTCCAGAGCCTCAGCCGGGCCTCATGCCCACGTCCTCACACCATTCTCCAGCCCAGGTCAGGGAGGTGTTGCCTGGATGCTCTGACAGCTCTCGGGTTTCACCCCAAACCTGGCTGCCCAGAGAAGCTGTGGCTGCCCCAGCCCTGGAAGTGTCCAAGGATGGGGCTTGGAGCCACCAGGGATGGTGGATGTCCCTGCCCATGGCAGGGGTGGGACTGGATGCTGGTTAAGGCCCGTTCCAAACCAAACCACTCCACGATTCCATGATTCCATGGTCCTGGCACGCAGCAAGGTGCTCAGGGAGGTCCCAGACCTTGGAGTCCCCACAGTCCCCTGCCCCATAGCAGAGCCTGTCCCCAGGGTGGGGATGGAATCCCTGGTCCTACACATGGTCCAGGGGACAATATTCCTCCTCTGGGACCCCATCAGGATGGACCCCTTGCCCACAGAGGACTGCAATGCCTTCCCTGAAAAACCTGGATCAGGAAATGAAATGTAGACTATTTAATGAGAAGCTGAAATATTTAACGAATGAGATTTCGACTGCAAAATCGAGCCTTGGAATGTCAGAACAACCCCAAATATGGGTGACCCCAATTTTGGCGCTGCTGAGCTGTCTGTGAGTCCTCTCCCGGCTCCCAGATCCCCAGGGACGATGGGATGGACACAACGTCGCTCCAAGGGAACTGAGGGAATCGGTGCCTGCTGTCCTCGCGTGTCCCCCGCCCGGAATTTGGGGTTTGCAGAGGGCGGGGGAGGTTGGCAGAACAGGCCCGGCGCGTTCCCCCGGTCCCTGCGGTGCCGTGGGTGACACCTGGCAGGTCCTGCCGGGCCGGACGTGCCGCGGGAGCCGGACGGATGCGGCAGCGCCGGCGCCTGGCCTGGGGGTGGGCAGGGGGTTCAGACCACGGCGGGTCCTGGGGCTGCCGGGATCCCCTCGGGATCCGTCCCCATCCCTCAGCACATCTCTCCTCGAATCTTAGGTTTTAGCAAATTTCACCAAAACTCAGTGAATCTCACCCGGTCTTGGTGAATCTCACCGAATCTCACGAAATAGCACTAAATGTCACCGAATCTCACCAAATTTTGGTGAATCTCACCAAAACTCACCGAATCTCAGCAGACCTGATCCGTGCAGGGCCCTCCTGTCCTGGCAGGGCTCCGGATTGACGGGCACAGCAGGATCCCGGGATGTGCCCACGTGTCCGTGGGGTGACTCCGGTGCCACATCCCGATCCCGATCCCGATCCCGATCCCGATCCCGATCCCGATCCCTGTGCTAGGGGGCTCTGCCGGGGCCGTGGGTGCTGGGGCCCCTCTGGGACAGCCGGGGGACATTGTGGGTGCCAGCCCAGCTCTGTCCCCTGTCCCTGTGAGCCCCGGCCGTGGCGCCCTTGGCCGAGGGGGTTCCGCCCATCCGGATTTCTCCCGGCCTGTGGCACGGCAGGAGCATCCCAGACTGATGGGATTTAGCCCCCACCCCCCGTTTCCCCACCCAGGGAGCCCCCAGGCCCTGCCACAGGTCCCCTGCCCAGGGTGTGATGAGTTTGCTCGGGCTCAGCCCTCCCTGCTGTGCTGGCTGAGGTGCGAGAGGGAGCCCAGCACCCCCCGAGTGCCCTCCCTGCTCCCACCGCCTGTAAAAACAAAAAAAAAAAAGATGGAATAGAATGATATTTAAAAGGAAATCAATCAATAAATAAAATGAATAAGGTAAAAAAATTTAAGGAAAATCATTGGAAATAAAATAATGAATAGTAAGAAATCAAAGAGTAAATAAAATAATAAAGAAAGGAAGCATAATAAAAATATAATATTAAATAAAAATTAATTCTATAAACTAGCGATAAATTACGGTAAGATAAAAGGAAAGTCAAACAAAAAGCCTCAATAAAAAAAGTTAATTAACGAATGGAAATTTTAAAATGAAATAAATAATAGAATGAAATAAAATAGTTAAATAAAATGTAACAAAATAATACATACATAGAAAATAAAAATCAAAGCAAAAATTAATTAAATAAACAGAGTGAAAATAAATTTTAAGATAAGACTAAAATAAAATGAAATAAATAAGGCAAGATAAAATAAAGGGAAAACAGGAATAAAAATAAAATAAAATAATTAAATAAAAAACTTAAGAGTAATTTTGCAAAAAATAAATGAAAATAAAATAAAATACAGTAATATAAA
>VWZW01002934.1:188048-221925 GCA_013397115.1 Edolisoma coerulescens | reverse complement strand
TGTGACATGCCCCCCCTCCCCGTGACCCCGCAGTGAAGGTGAAGAAGCCGATCCAGACCAAGTTCCGCATGCCCGTCTTCAACTGGGTGGCCCTGAAGCCGAGCCAGATCGACGGCACCGTCTTCACCGAGCTCAACGACGAGAAGGTGCTGCAGGTGAGCCCCCGGGGGCCGGGCACAGGGTGCCTGGGCGGGTCAGTGCCCCAGGCCGTGCTGAGGGTGCCTCGTGCCCACCCTGCACCCACCCGCGGTGTCACAGGGCTGCAGGAGGAGCCGCAGGTCAGGAAAACTCCTTAGCACCATGGAGAGGGACAGCATGGGATCAGGCGTGCTTCTCCTCTCGCCCCGTCCTTGTCCCTTTGCTCCATCCTCACCCTCACATCCTGTCCTTTTCTTCTTCCTCATCTCCATCCTCTGGTCCCCTCACCCCCTCCTCACCCCTCCCTGTCCCCTTGCCTGTCCCTGTACTTGTCTCCTTGTTCCATCTTCACCCCCTGCTTCACCTCGATCCTCACTCCTCTCACCCTTATCCCGTTCCTCTGGCCCCATCCTCGCCCCACATGCCCCGTGCCACCTCCCCGCCGTGCCCACAGCCCTGTGTCCCCGCAGGAGCTGGACATGAGTGACTTTGAGGAGCAGTTCAAGACCAAGGCACAGGGCCCTGCCCTGGACATCAGTGCCCTCAAGGCCAAGGCCACGCAGAAGGCCCCCAGCAAGGTGACCCTCATGGAGTCCAACCGGGCCAAGAACTTGGCCATCACCCTGCGCAAGGGCGGCCGCAGCGTCCAGGACATCTGCACGGCCATCGAGACGTGAGTGTTCCCCCCTGGAGTGGGGCAAGGTCGGGATAAGGTCGGGCACAGCCCAGCTGGACCAAGGGGTTGGGATGGTGGAGGGTGTGATGGGATGCAGGGACAAGACACAGAGAGATGGAGGGAGGGAGGGAGGGATCAGATGTGGGGATGGAGAGATGCAGGACCAGATATGAGATGAAGGGATGTGGGGACCAAAGATAGAGAGATGGAGGGACCCATATGGAGAGAGAGAGAGGCAGGGTCCAGGTATAGAAAGATGGAGCAATGCAGGAACCAGCTGTGGGGGTGGAGGGATGGGGGGACAGGGATGGAGAGATGTGGGGACAGGGATGGAGAGATGTGGGGACCAGATACAGCGAGATGGAGGGAACCAGCTGTGGGGGTGGAGGGATGATGGAACCAGCCGGGGGTGACAGGGGGACTTCGGGACCTGCGGCAGGGTCTGACAGTGCCAGGGACGTCCCCTCCCTGCAGGTACGACCAGCAAGCCCTGACCCTCGACTTCCTGGAGCTGCTGCTGCGCTTCCTGCCCACCGAGTACGAGCGGACCCTGATCGGGAAGTTCGAGCGGGAGCAGCAGCCACCAGAGGAGCTCTCGGACGAGGACCAGTTCATGATCCGCTTCAGCAAGATCCCGCGCCTGGCCGAGCGCATGAACGTCATGATCTTCCTGGGCAGCTTCGGCGACACGGCCCAGCTGCTCATGCCGGTGTGTGCCGGGGAGGGCGGCCGGGGCTGCGCGGGGGCGGCTCCAGCGGCGGCACTCACACCTTCCCTCCCTCCCGCAGCAACTCAACGCCATCATCGCCGCCTCCATGTCCCTCAAGTCCTCCAGCAAACTGCGCCACATCCTCGAGGTGAGGGCTTTGGGGTGAGGTGGCCCTGACGGGTGCACACGGAGTGCTGGCAGGGTGTCTGCAGGCGCTGTGCCCTCCCGGCCCTGTGTCCCCAAGCCGTGGTGTCCCTGCAGATCGTCCTGGCCTTCGGGAACTACATGAACAGCAGCAAGCGTGGAGCTGCCTACGGCTTCCGGCTGCAGAGCCTCGACGCGGTAGGGTCGGTGTGGGGTGCCCGGTGTGAGGGTGATCGGGGCACTGCCACTGCCAGGGACCAGCCCTGGGGACGGAGGGACACAAGGAGCAGCTGCAGGGATGGAGGGACGTGAGGCTGAGCTGTGGGGATGGAGGGATGAAGAGATTGACTACGGGGCTGGAGAGGCAAGGGGAGGAGGCAAAGGGATGCAGACACACGGGAACGGGGTTGGAAGGATGGAGACCTGGTATGGAGAGGTTAAAGGATTCAGGGACCTTGATGGAGGAAGGATGGGATGAAGGAAGATGGGAACCAGCTGTGGGGACAGAGCAATGCAGACCCAGCCATGGGGATGGAGGAAAATGGGAATCAGCCATGGGAATGGAGGGATGCAGATCCAGCTGTGGGAATGGAGGGATGCAGATCCAGCTGTGGGGATGGAGGGATGCAGACCCAGCCACCAGAGGCAGCTCTGGGCAGGGTGAGGGGGTGGTGGCTGCGGGTTGGGGTTGACTCTGCCGTGCCCCAGCTCCTGGAGATGAAGTCCACAGACCGCAAGCAGACGCTGCTGCATTACCTGGTGCGGGTGATCATGGAGAAGTACCCGGAGCTCACTGGCTTCCACACCGAGCTGCACTTCCTCGAGAAGGCAGGCACAGGTAGTGCCCACAGGCCCTGGGCTGGGGCTCGAGGCAGCCCCTGGCACTCCGAGCCTGCCCCGACCCCGCGCTGCTCCCCTCCCGCAGTGTCCCTGGACGGCGTCCTGCAGGACGTGCGGAGCCTGCAGCAGGGCATGGAGCTGACCCGCAGGGAGTTCATGAGACAGGATGACAGCCCCGTGCTCAAGGACTTCCTCAAGGTCAACTCGGAGGTGATGGAGAAGCTGCAGGCTGACAGCAAAACCGCCAAGGTGGGTACTGGGGTGGGGCAGGGTGGTGGGGGCAGTCCCCTGCGTGGGGACACCCTGGGGTGCCCTCTGCTCACACCTCTGCCCCATGGGAGAGGCTCCTGCTTGGGATGTGGCTCCAGCGGAACAGCCAGGAGGGATACGGGGCGGGATGGGGAGGTGGGAGAGGCTGGAAGGAGGCGGCAGGCGATGGGCACCGCTGCCCAGCCCCAGCCCCCAGACCAGGTGTCTCTGCCCACAGGAAGCGTATGAGTCAGCTGTGGAGTATTTCGGGGAGAACCCCAAGACCAGTCCCCCCACCACCTTCTTCCCCATGTTCATGCGCTTCATCAGAGCCTACAAGGTAGGAGGGAGCACGGGGTTCTTTGTTTCTGAGGGCTGGGAGGAGATTTGGGGCATCTGACCCCACTTGGCAGCAGTCAGCAGAAGTCAGGCAAGGCTGGGGCTGGTGGGGCTGGGAGACCCTGGGGCTCGGGGATGCCTTTGGGATGGTCAGAGGTGTTGGAACTGGGTTGGGGTGAGCTGGGGGCTGTGAGGGGAGTAAGGAGGGGGGCTGCAGTCCTGGACTCCCCTGGCTCAGCACACCCTTCCTGCCCCTCTCCCAAGAAAGCAGAGCAGGACATCGAGCTGTGGAAGAAGCAAGAGGCCGCGGCCAAAGAGGCAGAATCCGGCTCCCCCGGCAGCGAGCAGCAGCCCGAGGTGAAGGTGCCCCCATATCTGTGTCCTGGTGGGGTGCCAGCCCCAGCCCTGAGCGGGCTGAGGGGTGGGGAAGGGCTAAACGGGTCCTGGGGAGGGAGAGCTGCATGGGAGGTGAAGGTGAGGGTACCCCATCTCCTCTGGGGTGTGGTCACACCACTCAACTGCCTGTCCCCTCCCCAGCTGCCTGTCCAGAAGGCCAGGAGGCAGCAGATGGACATGATTGCTGAGCTGAAGAAGAAGCAGATGGTGAAGGAGCCGCTCATCTACGAAGGCAAAGATGGGGCCATCGAGGATATAATTTCAGGTGAGAGATGATTCCAGGTGAGCAGCCAGGTGTCCCCACATCACAGACCCAGCGCTGGGGGCTGCAGGGGCTGTCACAGGAGCTGGAGGGTCACCAAGCCCCATCACAGGGACCAAACCTACCTGCAACACCTTCCCACCCCACACGGCAAAGCTGCCGAGCGCTCCCTCCCCTGTCTCATATCTCTTCCTCCTCTTCTGCTTCTTCCTTCTCTCTCCTCCTGCTCCTCCTCGCTGTCTCTGGATCGCTCTGCTCAGCTCTCAAAACTGTCCCTTTCACGGCCCGGACGGGCAAACGCTCGTCCCGGCTCTTCTGCGACGTGAGCTTCAACGAGGAGAGCCCTCTGTAGGTAACGTGGGGCCGCGGGGCCGGAGCAGGGGGGCGGGGGCTGCCGGGCTTCCCCCCCTCCCCGCCGGGTTCCTCCAGCTGTGTGGCCGGATTGTTCCCCCCGCTGAACCCCAATCCCGGGGGCACCCGGGATCAGCCCCCGGAGCGGTGCTGGGCTCCGAGAGCCGAGGGTCGGGGTCCCACGGGCTGATTGTTCGTAGCTGCTGCTCCTCCCGTCCTTGCGTGCGGCTCTTGGCTCCTCCTGAGCGTCCTCAGCCAGAGGGGCGATCCCGGGCAGAGACAGGACAAGGGGGAAGGGTTTTAAACTAACGAAGGAGACTTTTAGGTTGAAGGTTCGGGAAAAACTCATTCCTGTGAGGGTGAACCCTGGCACAGGGTGCCCAGAGCAGCTGTGGCTCTGGAAGTGTCTGGCAGTGTCCAAGGCCAGGCTGGACGGGGCTGGGAGCACCCTGGGACAGTGGAAGGTGTCCCTGCCCATGGCAGGGGTGGCACTGGGTGGGCTTTAAGGTCCCTCCAACCCAAACCATTCCATGTTTCTGTGACGGGTGATCCCAGCCATGCCGGGGGGGCAGTGAAGCTCACGCAGCCCCTGCGCTTCCCCCGGTGCAGATCTGCGGAACAACCCGTACCGGCGGGGGGACAAGGCCCGCGGCAGCGCCAAGAAACGCGCGGCGGGGCAGAGCCTGCAGGCGACGCCGGACATGGCGCTGTGACCGGCGCCGTCCCTGCAGCTCCGGCAGCGGGGCAGGACCATCCTCCCGACGCAGACGGGACCGCAGGATGTCAGTCCCTCAGCCCGGGGCTCGGAGGGGTGGAGGGACAGTGCCCGCTCCGAGCTGCTCCAGCCGCTTGACGTGCCAGCTCCACCCTGCCTGCTTGGGGTCTGGCACGGGCACCCCCGGCGCTTGCTTGGCGATGTCCCTGAGCTCCTCTCCCCAGGCTGGCGGGGCTGGGGGGGCCCTCCTGGCTACGGACAGGGAGGGGGAAGCACAGAAACTTGTCCTGGAAGGAAAAGAGGGGCTGTCCCATCCCTGTCCCGGCGCTGCTCCCTCGCACGCCGCCCGCGGGGCCAGCCCTGCGCACCGGCGTGTCCCTCTCCTCAGCTTGCTGGTGCCTTTGATTGCGGCTGCGGGAGGGGAGGGGGTGGCAGCGGGGACACGGCGGTCCCCGCACATCTCCCCCGCCCCCCCCGGCCCCGCAGNCCCCCGCAGAGCCCCTCGAGCCCCGCGTTCTCCTGCGCTGCAGAGCCGGAGAGGAGCTGCTGCAAAGCTCCCAGCCCGGGCACCTCCCGGCCCCAGGGGCTGGCAGCGGTGCTATTTCACAGGATTTTATGTCTTCCTTCAAATTTCTCTGTGCTGCGGCAGCAAGGATGGGAACCCCCCCACGCAGGGTGTCCCCAAGGCTGTGGCGAGCAGCGCCGGGCTGTTCCTCGCCGCAGGGGAGGCTCCGTAGCTGCGACAATCAGCAGCAGGGCCAAGTCCCTGCGAGGTGGTGGCACCTCCGCCCACCTGCATCCCCAGCATCCACCTGGCACTCTCGGGTCTGGAGCCTCTGGGATAAACCGGGACTGTCAGCCCTGGGGGGTCCCCGTTTTGTGGGGTGGGACACGCAGGAGATGCCGGCAGCCTCCAGCCCCGCAGCAACCGCGATCCCAAAGGCTGCGGGGTCCCCGCTGCCACCAGGCAGGAGAGGCCCGGGAGCCGCGCGAGCCTCTCGGTACCGCACCGGACCCGGCTGTCGCTCCCTCCCCTGCCCCGCTGCTGCTGCTGAGCATCCCCCGACCCCGCAGTGCCGCAATTAAACCTCTCGGTGCATTCACTTCATTAAACGGCCCCCGCTCGTCCCGATGCGAGGAGGCGCCTCCCTCCCTCCCTCTGTCCCTCCCCCGTCCCTCCTTCTGTCCCTTCTCGCTCGTCCCAGCTTTAGCCAGAGCAGCCGCTGCTTCCTGCTGTATTTAAGCTGCTTCAGCGCCGGCTCCGTGTCCGGGGAGGGATGGGAAATGAATGTGTAACTTATAAATGCCTTTAAGCCAGAAATGTAAACCATTAACTGCTCATTTGTATACATTATTTTTATATACTGAAGGCCTGTTTAATCTAAAGCAGAACTGATAATAAAATGTCTCAGAGGATAAAGGACTTGTCTGGGAGAAGGGTTTGCATGGGGGCACGATGCTGTCATGGAGGGAGGGAGAAAAGGAAGGAAAGATGGAGTGAGGGAAGAATGGAGGGAGGAGGGAAGAGAAGGAAGGAGGAAGGAAGGGAGGAAGCGGAGGAAGATGAAGGGAGGGATGGAAAGATGGAGGGAGTGGATGTGGCTGCCCCTGGATCCCTGGAAGTGTCCAAGGCCAGGCTGGACGGGGCTTGGAGCAGCCTGGGACAGTGGGAAGTGAGAGGGTGGAATGAGATGATCTTTGGGGTCCCTTCCAACCCAAACCAGTCTGGAATTCTAGCAACAAACCACCCACCGTTTTTTTGAGGATGACGGACCTGAGGTCTGTTCACAGCACAGACGTGGGTGCACAACAGCACAAAAAATGTGTTTCAGGATAACTGTCCTGACTCACCAGCCCAGCCGCAGCGCCCCAGCCCTGTGGGGGGCTCGTTTACAGCAAGGATTCAGCTCCGTGCAGACAAACAGCTCCTGCAGCAAAGGGAGGGGTGGGGGGATCCCCAGAGCTCTGCCTGCCTCACCCCTGCATCTCCCAAGGCAAGACTGAGCAGCTCCCAGTGCAGCAAATCCCCTACAACGGGACAGAGGGAGGACAAGGGTATGTCTGCTTGGAAGGAGATGCCAGGATACTCAGCAAAGCCTGGGCTTAGATCCATCAAAGTTAGTGCTGCCTCTTCAGCCCCAGAAATCACAGAATCCTGGAATATCCTGAGCTGGAAGGGATCCCCAGGAATCACCCAGTACAGCTCCTGGCCCTGCACAGACCCCCCAACAACCCCACCCTGGGCATCCCTGGCAGCACTGCCCAAACGCTCCTGGAGCTCTGGCAGCCTCGGGGCCAGGACCATTCCCTGGGGAGCCTGGGCAGTGCCCAGCACCCTCCCTGACTTCTCCTGCATCCCCCAAACCCAAGGGTAATTAATACATAGCAGAGTTTAATCAGACCAGGCTCCTCTTCCTGGAAAACATCTTATTCAGCATCACCATCTTGTTCTCTGGGACAACACATCAAACCACCAGCAACGACAACAAAAATCTTTTTTTTGTTAGCTTTATTTTTTTTTCCCTGTGAAAATGCAGGTCAAAAACATTAACTTCAAGAAATCACAGTTTTATAAAGTGTCATTCGTTCCTTACAAGCTCCTCGTTCCAGCACCTTCCCCCACTGCCCATCCCAAAGAGATCCTCAGCTCCATCTCACCTCACCAACAGGGATTTTTCCAGACTTCCGGAAGGAGCTGCACGACAAGAGCCATCTGTGTTTATCACTCCTACTTGTCCTCCCCACCCTGAGCTGGGGTTCTGTCCTAAACACTCGTTATGAAACCTGACAGTTCCAGCCAAATTTGAACGAGGATAATGCAAATCTTCCCCGACTTTCTGCTGTCAGTATTGCCTTCATCTGGAAGCCGGGTTGTTTGTGCCTGTCACAGCAAAGTGACAAGCCCAGGGAAGAGGAAACTGTCCTGGCAGCAGGAGAGAGGCAGGGAGAGCTCAGGCTGGCTGGCAGCACAGCCTGGAGACCATCCCAGAGGAGAACCCCAGCTCAGGGACTGGGAAGGCACCAGTGGTTTGTGGGGCTGCTGAGGTGTCTGTCCCCAGGCAGGGACTGTGACACCACATCCCACCCTGAGAGCAGTGACACGGCCAAGGGTTGTGGGCTGGGAACCTGCAGCCTCCCTTGGGCACTTGTGGTGGCAGCAAAACAGGACTGAAGGCTTTGGACAAAACAAAGAGGGTGGATCCTGGCTAATGCTGCTGTGAGGGTACCGGAGAGCACGGACATCTCCATGGGTCTGGAGAGCACAGACATCCACGGACCAGGGAACATGGGCATCTCCATGGGCCTGGAGAGCACGGACATCTCCACGGACCAGGGAACATGGGCATCTCCATGGGCCTGGAGAGCACGGACATCTCCATGGGCCAGGGAACATGGGCATCTCCATGGGCCTGGAGAGCACGGACATCTCCATGGACCAGGGAACATGGACATCTCCATGGGCCTGGAGAGCACAGACATCTCCATGGGCCTGGAGAGCACAGACATCCATGGACCAGGGAACATGGACATCTCCATGGGCCCTGCGAGGACATCCCAGGCCCAGGAGGGGTCCCTGCCCTCGTGCAGGTGGTCTGAGTTCAGGTTAATGCTGCAGATGCAGAGCCCAGGAGTCCTGCAGACAGTCCTGCTGCTCCCTCCCTGCTGCTCCAGGGCTCAATCCCAATGCCAAGGCATGGAACTGGATACCAGGCCATTGGAGCATCCCCCAGGCGACAGAGGCACAAGGTGCAGCCTTTGGGATGGAACCCACGGTGCTTTGGGATTGACACATCACCCCAGACTCACAGAAACAACCAACAGTTTTCCTCCTGCCCCTCAGAGGAAGCTCAGGAAGGGAGCCAGGCATGCACTGAATGTGTGCTTGGGAGCTCCTGGGAGCCCTGGAAGAGGCACTTGGATCCCTCCTGCTCCAGAGCTTAAACTCTTAGTAGTTTATGGCATCTGAAAAAAGCACTCGAGCCAACCTCCCCCTTTCCCCACTCCCTTCTGGAAGACATGTGCATAATGTGTTAACTATTTACTAAAAAGACTCTGAATGTGGCATTGCAGATATAATTAGGTGCCTATTTTGAACAATGTATTAAGTGCTTTAGAACAAAAAGTGCTATAAAAACTATACCCAGAGTGGTGACAGGTTTCATTTTTCTTCGTGAGTTCCACTTTTTTATTACATCACAACTTGAATTTTCTGATCAGGGATGTCACTGTCTGGTGGAGCAAAACCAGCCCCTGTTCTGGGAGACCAAAGGGAAAGAGCATCCATTGTTTGAGGAGTGCTGCTCCTCAAAAAGGGAGTTCAGCTTTTCCCAGCTCTTTTCTAAGTGAACTTCCCTTGGGAAGACTGCCAGCATTCCTGCCCCGTTGTGCCTCCCAGCCCAGCACGGATCTGGCAGAACCCACCTTGGCTTTTGGGAGCTGTTTCTCTGCCCAGGCTGGATGCAGAGCCCCTGCTCAGAGGCAGCCACAGAGCTCTGGGAGAGCCAGAGGGAGGGACTGTGATTTCCAGGTGTGCCAGGCCTTGGAGCAGCCCTGAACAAGCACACTCAGAGCTCACAGCTCCCTCGGGATCTGTTCTGCGATGGAGAAGGGAAAACGACACCCGCCCACCTGAACTTGACCTGTGAGGTTTCAGTATGTTCCAAACATTCACAAATCAGTAAAAAAACGGTTCAAAGCTTAAGGCATTCTGGGCCCAGCTGCCCATCCCACTCAGCGAACCCAGTTTGAAGTGAGGGGAGGAGTGGGAAGCCTTGTGAGGCCAGGCTGAGCTCACAGAACTGGGGCACTGGGCTGGATTGGGAGCTGGGAGGGAGATTTTTATAAACTGCAATAAAATTCAGCCCTGTCACAGCTGACAGAGCTGCCGTCCCTTCCCCCTCCAAGGATGGGACAGTGCACCTGAAGTCCCACATCAGAGGTGGGAACAGGATGGAGGAACAGCCCCTCCACCCTCCCACCAAGGAATTCCATACCCTCCTCCTGCCCTGCCTGCCAGGGACACCAGAGAGAGCACCAGCTCCTCCGAGACCTGCAGGTGGGAGCTGCAAGCAAAGCTCTTTCTGGGAACAAAGTTCTTTTCTGATTCAAGAAGGAAGTGACTGCGGGAAGGGTGGGAGGTGAAACCAAGAACCAGCCAGTGACTGCTGTTGATTCTCCCCATGCAAAAGGCTTGAGGTGGAGATGATGCTCCCCAGAGCCTACAGAAATGGTTTTTCCTCCAGCTGGAAGGAAGTCAGCCAGCTCCCCTCGGCACAACCAGCCCCAGCTGCACTGAGGACACCCAACCTCCTCCTCTGGGCAAGCCCAGCAACGACCGACCTCGCCTCGGAGCAAGAGCAAGAGTTCTCACCCAATCCCCCTGCTCTCCTGAAAAGCACAACCTCCTTCCTCTGAAAAGCAAGGAATTTCCACCTACCATTCTCAAGCTCTAACACACCCAAACCAAGTAATTCCCGCTGTCCTGGGGAATGTCTAAGCTCAGGACATGTCTTGGAAGTGGATCAGAACAGCCAAGAGAAGTGAGGCCCGAGGGCAGTGAGCTGTGATCCTGCTGCAGCACAAACAGCAGCCACTGCACTTGGTGCTCCACGGCAGGGGAGGTCAGAAGCTTTTGCAATTCCTTCTTTGCACAAGGTGCAAACCTCCAAAGCAGGCAGGGCCTCAGGGCCTGTTCTCCAGCTGGCCGTGCTTGACGCGCCAGGCCCAGCTGACGCTGCAGTCGGGGGCCAGGGTGCACTGCAGCTCGATGCCAGAGTCGGGCACCTCCATGTCGTAGTGCACGGGCTGCCCCTCCTTGGTCACCAGGCTGAAGGCAGGCACGGGGATCTGCGGAGCAGAACAGACCTCAGGGGCACTGCCAGCCTCCTCCACAACATCACACCCCGCTTCCCAGCACCAGAACAGCTCCCAGGGAGGGGCTCGTGCTTGGCTGGAACATCCTGAACTCCTCTCATAAGGAAATACCTCGGAACTGGACTGGGCAGTGCCCACCCTGCTGCCAAAGTGCCTCCCTGAGCTCTGGGGGGTCCTGAGCTGCCCACGTGAGCTCCTCTCCAGGTATTTTGCTTTGTGACGCCCACAGGAACAGAGTGGAGAGAGAACCAACACCACTGGAACATTTTCTGGCCTGGTGCAACATCTTTTAGAGATGACCCCATTTTACACTCAGCTGAGTCACAGTCCCACAGACACTCCAAAGTTCCTTTTAGGAACAGCCAAAGCAGCCCACAGTGAGGTTCACAGGAGTGTGCCAACATCTCCAACAGAACGAGCTGGAAGCACCCCAGCCAAACACAGCTCCTTTCCCTGAGCTGATGCTACTGTTCATGATGAAAAAGCCATACAGTGATTCTTTAGGGAGAGGGGGAAGAGTTCACAATCGAGGAGAAGGATTTTTTAAGCTGCAGCACAGGCTCTTTATAAGATATAGATCCCTGTGGTGACTCTGACAGTTGGCACTGGCTTACAGTTCAGGTTTGATACTAGGTTTAGGCTGGATATTAGGGGAAATTTCTTCACTGCAAGAATGGACAAGCATTGGAACAGGCTGCCCAGGGCAGTGGTGCAATCACCATCCCTGAAAAGGTTCAAAAAATGAGTAGATGTGGCACTTGGAAATATGGTTTAGTGGGCATGGTGGGATTTGGTCAAAGGTCAGGGACTTCATGTCTTGGAGGACTTTTCCAACCTTAATGATTCTGTGATTCAGAAAACATCCTCTGGGACCACACTCACAACAGCAGCACTGAGGTTCTGCTTCTAAAGGTGTCCTAAGGATCCCTGAACGACTCCTGGGTCTCCCTGGCATTCAGGGGTTATGAGGCTGCAGTAGGGAAGAAATTGTTCCTCAAATGATGCACTGAACTCCCCCTCTGTGTCTCACCTGGCTGCTTATCCCTGTGGCAATGTCTCCCACCTTTGTCCTGTGGAAATCCCTGATGTGCAAATTTTCTCCACTTAGCAACTGGATCTGGATTTTCACTCCTGGAATGCACAAGAGATTCTTTAACTTCTGCTGAGCCACAAGGACCTCGCAGTCCACAGCAAAACTGACAGGGCACACACATGGAGAAAAACTCATTTTTGTCATTAAGGATTTCTTTTATGTAGGTCTTTTGCTGAGCATGGAGCTCGCTGCAGACAGCAATGACTCACAGAGCAGAGCTGCATTTAGCAAGAAAGCAGCTGAAGTGATGGATTAATTTGCACAATATGCCCTCAAAATTCTGGGTAGATGTTTATGGTTATAAAACATTCCTTGCACATGGAAGCTGCATGAAGCAGGGCACACAGGCTCTGTCTGTTCAGGAACTTCCCTGGATTTTACTGTACAGACCCAGTGCCTTCCACCCATCTCTGACTGGGGCACACTGGGCCTCCCACAACCCATCTTTAGCGGGGTCTGTGCTGACACAGCAACTGAAGGACAAAAGGAGCTCAAAAACTCCATATCCAGCCCCTCTAGCTAGTGAGAAAATGATCCCTGGCCATTTATCCCAAGTGTGGAAATGCAGACCCACCGTTGAAGTAGCTGGGCGTGTCCGTGTGCCGGCTGCGGCTCAGCAGGTTGTTCCAGCTGCAGCTCTGCCCATCTGCCTGGCTGTTCCAGGAATGGATCCCAGAGCTCATGGTGTCCCTCAAGCTGTGAGAAGCCTTCATGGAGTTCTGCAGGAGTAAGCACAAGTTTGTCTGAGGCTCCAAAAGAAAATGAGCTGGCAGGAGATGAGCACTAAAATAAGGTCAGGAGGAAAAAGGTGGAAATCCAGAGGGATTTAAGGCTGGACCTTAGTTAGTCAACATTTCTGTGCCATCTGGGAAAGGGAATGGATAGCAGTGCAACAGTGTGCAGACATTATCAGATATTCTCAATAGCTAAATCAATAATGAGCTGAAAAGTTGGGTGAGAAAAGAGGGGTTGTACCGATTGGCAGGAGAATTAAGCATCCGTTAAAATATTTGTCACTTCCTGACATTGGAAACGCACAGGAAAAACAATTAACTGTACAAAACCAACTAGAGACCCCGTGCTGCTGCACTGTTGGGAAGGGTCTGTATTGTCCCAGTCAATCTGACAACATCAGCACAGTCGTCTGTACCAGCCAAAGGTCAAGTTAAATGTATGGGGTAGGTATTAGTGGGGAAAACCAAGCAGAGTCAGATCCCACACTGCACACCCTGTGTGTCAACAGCTGAGCTGTGCAGAACTCCCTCAGTCCTCCTCAAAAAGCACTGGAAGACTGAGAAGAGAGACAAAAATAGGACACAAAGCTCCCAATCAGAACTGACTCCTGCAGATGCCAGGCTGCACAAATTTGGGACTCAATGTCTTTGAAAACTGTGCTTGAAGGGCTTTTGTCCTTTCCTGGTCCAACAAGGCTTATTCAGTGCTCCTCACTGGTATTCCCCACCTTAGGAACACCAGAGAGAGCAAACCAATTTAACTGAAATTGGCATTTAAATATCTAGGACTATGTATTCATTAGCATCAATGGGTTAGAATAAGTTCATGGAGAATAGATCCATAGGCTGGGAGTGAATATCCAAGATTTGGGTCTCTGTTTTCCTGTCCTATTCTCCTGGTCTTTTCCTAAACTTCCCACTGGTGGCCATGGCCAGGAAGAAGACCCTGCACGGCTGCTTGGTCCAGCTTGATGCAGCTCCTACTTCCATCACTGCCTCCCCAGCTCCCTTCTCCTGCACAGACAGGCTTGAGGCTGCTGAGATTTTCCACACCCACACACTCGAAGCTTCCAGGCAGGATACAGCTCAGGAGAGCCTCTGGAGGAAAGGATCCGTGCTGGACAGCGAACCAAAGCACAGCCACAGCCCTCAACACCCCACTGGGCATGAGCAAAGCTTTCTTCCCAAGGTGCTCCCCAGCAAACTGGGTGTCAAAAAGCAGCAGCAAAGGTGAGAAACTCCAGATTTCCATTGGTCACAGCTCCCAGTTTTCCAGAGGGGGTCAGCCAGCCACCCCCATCCATCCCCACTCACCTTCTCACTGGCATCTGACACAAAGGGGCTGTCGATGCTGAGGCACGAAAGCATTTGCTCTTGTTCTTCCAGAGAGTAAGGCTGGGAAAGGCTGTTCAGAAACAGTTCTGCAGCAAAAGGAAGAGAAGGGAGACATTTCCAGTGTTTCCTTCCATGCCTCCCTGCTCTAATCAGAGCTCTGCAATTAATACCCAAAGCTTCTTCAGCAATATTTAATGAACATTCGTATTGGTGCCAGCAAAACCCAACACACAACTCTGCCATGCAGAGGCCACAGCCAGCACTGTGACACGGGGAAACTGAGCCAAGAGGAGATGGATTGTGCAACAACATGCAAAACAGCACCCAAAATTTCCCAGCTCTTGCCCATTATGTCTCCTGTGAGATGTCACTCTAGACCCAGCCATATCATCAGGGAAAGGTCAAACTCATGTACTCAGCTCTCAACAGTATCTGGATGCTTGTGCTCCCTTATCTGGACACAAGGACTAACAAATACTGCAAATATTACTGATAATATCCAGATATCCCATATATAACCAGCTCTCACAGCGCTGCTGAGACCCAAAGCCATTTGAGAAAGAAGCTGCCCACCAGCAACCCCTAAAGTTCCTCATTCCTCAGTTTCCTGACACAGTTGGAATTCAAACCACTTTTTTCCTAACTTGAGGCCTTCCATTCACTTAAAAAGACTAGAAAATATGGGAGGAAAAAAAGTGAAATGTAGAGTTATACTGGGGCAATGGAACTGGACAAATCACTGATTTCCACACTGAATTTACTGCTGGTTTTCAAACTCTGGATTGCTGTTGGTAACCAGATTCCTTGGCTGGTGGCTGTAGGTTTTCCAATGCCCAGAACAAAAGAATTGCAGGCTGATTTTAACTGTACTGCTTTGCTTGACGTGTGCCATCCCTTTATTTTTATCCTGGCTTACCTCAATTTATAAAAAAAATTAAGTTTGAACCTAAAATTCCAGATGAAGTTGGAATTCTGACTGTTTACACAGTGCAAATAAGCACAAGTCTGAACTAGGCTGTTTTCTTAGAAGTTCCTGCACCTCTCTCAGAAGGTTCCCTCCTGTTCAGGAGGAAGTTCTGTTCACTACCTTTGTGGCACATTTAATTGGTTAAGGACTATTAGTTTTGGTCATTTAAAGGAAGGTTGAGCAATTTGTGTAATGAGAAAGGAACTATGAGCAAAATGACATCCAAGCTGAAAACCCGAAAATAACTGTCAACAGGCCAAGAGAAAGCAGCTGTATTTTTATCCTGCTCTCAAGCAAAAAAAAAAAAGCTGAATTCCTCCCCCAGCCCAGTGCTCACCAATTTCCAGCTGCTGAAGTTCTTGCTCTGAAATGGTTGTGGCTCTTTCCACGTGGCTGCAGCTCTTCAGGGGCAGAGGAGTTGAGGAGAGAAGAGGGGGATCACAGGTCTCGGGTAACTCCTTGCTCTCATTCCAGTGGGTTCCCTCAACCTCCTCTGTTTGCTCCAGAGATGGAGGTGGTAGGACTGGGCTGGCACAGGAAACTTTGACTGACAGTTTTGGGTCAGAAGCGGTCTCAGAAACTGGGCTCACTGTGGGGGACAGGGATGTCTGTGCACTGTTTTCTTTGTTCAAAGATAAATGTCTGGGCTCTCTGTATTCACCTTTCCAGGGGCTTCTCACACCTCCCACTACAATAAACAAAGGATACAAACATTATCAAATAAAGCAATAAAAGAGGTAAAAGTTTTCCTTTGCTGTAAGAGTTTTTGAGGTGGATTTGCTTCAAAAGATAAAACCAGATCACCTCCACAAATTCTTGCTGTATTACAGAACCACTCAGCAGGATTAAGTTGAAATACGTTAGTAATGGTGTCAGAGGGAAGACTGACCCGCAAGCATGAGTTACAGCTAAGGATGCAATAAACCTCTGCTTGCAGTTGTGCTGCACACCAGGCTCCCCAGGTGCAGCACCTGAACAAACCCACAGAGAGCTCAGCTCCTTCAGCAGAGAAGGAAGAAGAGCATGTGACAGCACACAGGAAATTATCATTTTTATTTGGGTGACAAACACTCGGCTGCTGCAGGCAAAAGCCATCAACCCAAAATATGCATCAGTGCTGTGAAAATGATATACTGGACAATAAAACAGTCTGGTGCTTCCCAAAGGAACAGAACCAGCAACTCTCCCAGTGGGAATACGAAGGTTCAGCTACATCAGTTACATCAGGACATTTGTACCTTCCTCGAGGGCCACACTGGTCTTAGTTTTGAGCTCCGACGCAGATGCCCTGTGGAGAGGCTCCTTCTCCAGCCCCAGCTTAATAACCTCAGCAGTGAGAGGGTTGCAGGAAGGTGGAATTTCCCTCAGAGGAGGCGGCTCTTTAGCGATCTGTGTAACAAACAGGAAGTGAAAGAGGTTAGACCAGAGAGGCTTCATTTGATTTCAGGAAGGTTCTTCCCACCCCGAGAGCGTTTCCAACTGAAATGAGAGCAATAAATGAGACCTGAACAGTAATTTTATTACAGCTGAATGGCTCAAAAGTCACACCCAAGTCATGAGCAGGGTACAGAAGAACAGCCCAAGCAGAGCAGGCACAGGGAATGCTCAGCTCCCAAAGCAAGGCTGGCACCCTGTCAGATGCCCAGCTGGCTCCCAGCCATCCATCCCGAGGTGAGTGCTCCCTGGCCAGGAATAACAAGCTCTGGCAGCTCACCTGCCTGGCACTGCAGAGAGGCTGGGTCACTCACCTTCAGGCAGAGGGGGTGGTTGTAGTACTGGGTCCAGGGGTGGCAGCCGTTGAGCATGTGCAGCATCATGCAGCAGCTGCTCCACACGTCCACCTTGGAGTCACAGCGCTTCCCCATCACCACCTCCGGGGCCATGTGGGTCTCTGTGCCAGGCACGTAGTTCCCTAAAACCATCCAGGAGAAAACTCACTGCATGCAGGCAAGAGAACTGCTCCAATGCCACTGGTGGGAGGCCCAAGGCAGAATCCCTCTCTTTTCAGCTGAAGTGAGAGGCCTGTCACCTTTTTAGAATGGAATGGTTTGGGTGGGAAGGGACCTTGAACACCACCCAGTGCCACCTTCCACTGTCCCAGGTGGCTCCATGCCCAGTCCAACCTGGCCTTGGACACTGCCAGGGATCCAGGGGCAGCCACAGCTGCTCTGGGCAACCTGAGCCAGGGCCTCACTGCCCTCACAGGGAACAATTCCTTCCCAATATCCCATCCATCCCTGCCCTCTGGCAGTGGGAAGCCATTCCCTGCGTCCTGTCCCTCCAGGCCCTTGTCCCAAGTCCCTCTCCAGCTCTCTTGGAGCCCTCTTAGGCACTGGAAGGGGCTCTGAGGTCTCCTCTGAGCCTTCTCTTCTCCAGGCTGAACAATCTGAGCTCACCCAGCCTTTCTCCATAGCAGAGGGGCTCCACCTTAACCCAAGAAGCAGCATTGTGTGCTCTTAGAAGCTGTTCCCTCTCAGACCCATCCCTTATACACAGAACAGGGATTAAACTTCTCTTTCAAGCAAATCTGGGAGGCAAAACATGAGCCTGATGTTAGAAAACATACCCTTCTCTTTCAACAGCTGCATGAAGAAGCACTGTTAAGTTTAATTGTCAAAAAAAGGGAATTTTGCTTTACTGGAGGTCAGGACTCTTCCCCACCATTTCGTGAGGTTATATGACAAGTCAGAGTAGGATTTTAAAGTTTCAGTGGGGTTTCTTGCAGGGACAAAACACTGAATGCAGCATGTGGACACAATCTTACAAAACCCCTTCTAGCCTGGGAGACAAGGACCATCAGCTCCCAAATTTAGGGTCATTTTGGCTGTCAGTGGGATGCCTCACAATAATACCAATAAACCAGACACCCTGAGCAATGCTCAGCCTGGAAAACGCAGTTGCTTGCAAATCAGCCACATGTAAATGTTCATGAGAAGTAATGAGTCAGAAGGGCAATTCTTCAGAAGAGCAGCAGCAAAGCCTCACCTGTGACCAGGCACTTTCCCAGCCCGTCGGGGTGCAGGTGAGCAGAGTGGCCAAAGTCACACAGGAGGGCCCTGCTCCCATCGTCCGACAGCAGCACGTTCTCCGCTGCCAACGACAAGGGTTCCATTAGTACCTCTGGATCAGGAGATGGGAAAAACAGTCAAAAGCACACAGAACTACATTTTTTTAAGCCCAAAGGGTTTGTTTCTCCTGTGGAGTGTCACTGGCTTAAGCAAGTACAGAGCTGTAATTATCTCTGATTATGAACTACCAATTACCTGCCCTGGAGATTCTTGAAGCCCAGTGGTGGGGCAGCCTGGGCAAACAGCCTGGCAGACCCACGGGGAGACAGGAAGAGGTGACAAATATGATATTCCCAGCAGTCTAGAACCAAGGGAAACTCTAATTTCAAACACAGATCTGAAAATCTAGTAAACAGATCCCATAACTTTAGTAAGTAATCCCATAATTTAATCTCCAAGCAGTTTGCCTCTTCTAAGAAAAAGGGAAGAACAAGTTACTTCAAATACTTTCCTACCTTTGACATCTCCATGGAGAATGTTTTGAGCATGAAGATACTCTAGACCCTCCAACACCTGGCCCAGGTAGCTGAGGGCTCTATCCTCTGGCAGGCAGCCACTCTGTTTAATGAGCTGCCCTAATGAGCCACCTAGAAAGGAATCCAGGGAGTCCATGTTAGCTTGTCTTTAAATTCTCCCCAGCATCATCAGCATTCCTGGTCGTTTCCACTGAAAAAACGAGATTTTCCAGCTCTGACAGCACTTATCTTCCACACATGGCTCTGCTCCTTTTGTTTATTCCCAGAGTTTTTGCTGCTCACAACAGGCCTTGTTCATAAGGCTTTTTGCTTAGTGTCAGTTTAACAATGTTGCTTTGGAGCAAAAGCAACTGCTCTGTGATCAGAACAGGCATTTCTAGGTGTTACTGACCACCAGCTCATTCTTCACAGCCTGTTTTCCATGGTTCTGGCCAGAAAAAGAGCACCAGGCAATGGAATCATCCGGGTTTGCTTAGACAGTATCCCCTTTTCCAGGGCAATGTGCTCCACGTGGTGCCCTGCAAATCAACAGGAAGCACAAACCAGCCCCAGCTGTGTTCTACTGGGAAAAAGGGACACCTTGAACTGGAATGAGGCAGGACTGGGAATTACTCTCCCCACAGCAAGCCCATTGCAGGGATTACACACACCCATCCCAACCCACTCGGGAATTCACACCAGGAATATTCTGCATGCGTCGAGGAACTAACAGATTCAAACTGGGGCAGGAGGAAGAGGAGGTCAACGTGCACTGGCCAGTGCCAGTGGTGCTTCCAGGGTGCTGTCCCCTCCTCACCCTCCATCAGCTTCATGAAGATGGTCACCCAGGGGCCCTCCTTGACGGCGCCGTACAGGGGGACCACGCTGGGGCTCGTCACGGCCGCGCACGTGGTCAGCTCCTCGGCACGGAAGTGTTCCACCTGCACCTACGGACACAGGGAGGCACTGAGCAATTCCCGCGATGGATCCTGACACAACTGTCCCTCTCCCTGGTGGCTGTGTGACAGCAGAGGCACAAGGATGGGTTAATTGGGCTTGATGGTCTTGGAGGTCTTTTCCAAACTTGATTCTGTGACCTTTCTTAACAGAACTCAGAGAGTGCAGCAAGAAGTGGGAACGCTCGGGATGATAAACCCTCAATGTCTAAGGAAAGTGAAGATTTATCACAAAAGATGCCAGCTTGCCAGCTTGAGGACTGCTACCCTTCAGGAGGAAGGTAATTTCTGTCTCAGTAAAAAGACAATTCTGACAACTGAACATTCTGCTTTTACAAAAGAGGGGAAAAAAAAACCCTGGGGATGGTGCAAAACTTGGCAAAAATTCAACTCCCCCAAAGCAGGAGGGAATACAAAATACGTCCACAAGCAGTGATCTGCATGATCACCTTTTTAGGTGGTGTTCATCCTGAAAATGGTTAAAGAAAAACTTTATTCGCTAAGTTCAGCCAAACTAAATAAAACAAGAATTTGCTGAAGTCCAGAAGGAAAACATGAGTCATGAAGATTCTGGTGGGAAAAAGATGCATCATGTTTCTTCACTGTCAGCAATCCAGCTATAGCTGGTTTTCTTTCATCTCAAGAATTTGGAGAGCAGGTGCTTCCAGCACCGGGTCTGGTGAAAGAAGGTGAGGTAGTGCCCTCCTCTCACAGGCAGGCAGCAGGAATTGGAGACAGTTACTCATGGAAAATTAAACAGATCATAGAGAAGTGTCCAATTTGCATGTTAGAACTCTCTGCTTTCAGAGTGTGATCTGAGAAGATGCATTTCTGATATAAAGAAGCATCATTTATCCTTCAGTAATTAGGGGGGGAAATGACATTTTGAAAGACTTCGGCTTCTCCTACTTTCATGTTTCCCTTTTCAGCACAACCACCCTCCTTCCTGAAAATACACCCCACAAGGAACAGCTATTTCTCCCAAGACTGTGGATTTGCCACATGGATAATACATTTAAATAGCTACACACTGACAGGAAACAGGCTGGCTGTGTCACCACTAAACTTCACACCTGAATGCTGTGCGGATGCAGAACAGGAATTAATTTTCTACATATTTTAGAGATGTTTGTTTCTATAGCTGACAACTGAAATGGTTAAATAAATACACACACTGGCTTGTCTTGCCACTTACATCTTTCCACAGGGAGCACAGCACACTGGGCCCAGTGTAAATGGGGAAAAGTGGACATTTTAAACTGAAAGACGCAAGTTATGGTTCTTTTTGCACATAATATTTTTGTCCTCAAGACAAACACTTCCCACATGCTTGTTGAAGTTTTCTAGTGAAGCAATGTGAGAAACATCAGTTCACAGGGGTGATGAAACTATTCAAGTGTAAGCTCAAATAAAATAGTTTACATTTTCCTCATCTCCTTGCATTATCTCTCTGTCTGCATCCCTGAGGCCCCCATGGCAGCCTACAAATCAACACCCTGATCCAGATTATACTCCACACACTTCCTACATCGTGTGACAATGGCACATCCTGGAGTACAACAGATTATAGTGCCAGCTTCTGGAAAAGCACACATCCTCTGCTGCCTCTGGAACAGCATCACCTCAGAACAATGTGCCAGCACTGCAGCTGACACCGAGGAGATGAAAGCTCTGTTTTCAGAGCCTACTGACTGCCTTGGGTTTTTCCTACTTTATTTCTTTTTCAACAGGAAAATAAATACCTGCCATGTAACCATTTACACCAGACATGGCTTGAGATAAGAATAGTTAGATAACAGACAACCCCCACGGCTGTTGCTCCCCCGCAGTCACTCACAATCATTCAGAAATCTCTACTCTTGCCTCAGCACCCAGGATCCCTTTCAGCACACTTTAAAGCCAAATGAACTTATTTCTGGCTGCTGAGCTTGACCCCTGTGCACATACAGCTCCTCCATCTGCTTCTCTCTCTGCCATCACCCCGAAGTTTTCCCTTGGACACAACAGCAGCACTTCACCGTGACTGTACAACAAGGTCCTAAGGAGGACCTGGGAAGAGATTTCTCTCCATGTGCTTTCCTGTGCCAGTATCCCCCTTCTCTCACACAGAATTACCTTCTTGGCAGCACACTGAAATCCTGTCTGCTTGTCCTCTATCTTGTACACTTCCCCAAAAGAGCCAATGCCCAAGGAACCATGGCACTTGGTCCAGTGAACCTCTTCTCGGTACTCGTAATCCACCGGCTTCAGCTTCTGGAAGTCCAAAGAGAAAACAAGATGAAGCAAGGAAAGAGACACTTAAATGTTGAGCTGCACGGACAGAGATCGACATTCTCAGAGGCAGCACAAGGACAGCACCTCTCTAGAAATCCCAGTACAAGATTACTTCTGTCACAGCCTTGAGATGAAACCATACAGGATCAATCCACTTGATTTCTGTGGGCTCTGCTGAATCTAAATGAGTGCACCCCACTGTTGTAAAGAAAGGCCACCAAGGTTTGGATGGCTCTGGAGCTCTGTGTTCCTCCCTTCTCATGCAGGAGATAACTACAAAGCTAAATCCTACAACAAACCAAGATTCCCATGACTAAATGCAGGCACTGTGTTAAAGCTTTTCTGCAGTCAGTAGATGGAGACTGTGCCTTAGGTGTCAGCGTGAACACATTCAGGCAGGTAAGGGACACCCTGAACTCCACAGACAATACTGACAGGGTCACACTGATCCCAGGGAAGTCCTCCAGGAGGACTTTAAGGTGTTGAGAGAGAACTGGATTCAGAAGAAGTGAGTCATGTCTCTAGGATTTAAATGCATTTCTGTGCCCAGGCCCTGTCTTGGCAAGGGACACTGTGGGAGCTGCTGGTCCCAGCAGAGGCACAAACTGGCCTCCTGCACCTCCCCTTCTACCCAGCCCTGGTTTCTGTCACAGTCCAGCTCATCCAGAGCCAATAAATACTGCAACCTGGCTGAATGGATTGGGCTCTTCCCCAGCAAACAGAGGACATGGTTGAAGACTGACTAAGCACAGAACCACTGCTCAGAGACAGGCCTGCGTGTCTGGTGACTGAGCACAGCATGGAGCCAGCAGTCTGAGACAGACAGGGCTTTAATTCCTGCAGAAAACAACTCTGCATCGTTATCTGGCAGCTTCAACCAGATCCAGAACCATGCAGAAATTGCAGTTATAGAAGCAAGCACATGAATGCAGATTATCCCTCTCCCAAAGCCCAGGAGAAACTCTGCCTCCCACACCCCAGAGCGTGGCTCGGATCACCTCGTTTAGCAGCACGCCTTCATTTTCACTCGCTTCATGGAATTGTTCCTTCGGCTCCAGCCCACCTCCTCTCCACGTCTTGGCCAGGCTGGCTAAATTTTGTGGTTCACCAAAACTCACACTCCCCTTCAAGGCATCTACCAAATATTCTTCCACAGAAAGCTTGTCTGAACTGGTTTGCACGGACTGGTTGATGCATTTGGTGAAATTGTATTCTAGGTTTAGGCCAGAGAAGCGACTGTCTTGATAGTTGAGGTCACCATGGAAGTACGTGTCCAGAGCATTCTGCTTCATGGCATGGAGAGGATTGTCCACATGTGGGAAATGGGGGGGAAGGATGTTGTAGGGAAAAGGATGGAGAGTCTCAGGCTGGGGAACAGTGTCCCTCTGTTTCCAAACATGATTAAGGCACTGAATAGGGCTGATCAGCTTGTGCAGTTCAGTTTTGTATTGGCTCCTTGGGGAATGGAGTTTGCCCGGGGACAGAACTCTGTCAGGCTTCTCAAAAGACAGTGGATCATAGCCCAAGTCCTTGTTAAATTCAGGAACCCAAAAACTGTTTCTGTAAAGAGTACTTTGGTGTGATTCATCCTCCTAGAAAACAAAACCAAAGAGCTGGGCAGGAACCTCAGTATAGAAACCCAAAATTCACCCAAGAGCTGTTAGGAGTTTGCAGGGACAGTACAAAAGGAAGGTTGAAGATTCTCACCTGGACGGGAATTGGGGTGCAGCTCTCCTGTTCTGGAGTTCTTGGACTTCTCCTGCCAGCAGCCACAGGTTGTCCTTTCAGCTTGGATCTTTTCTTGTGCCGTTTCTTCTTGGCCCTGCCCCGGTGCCTCCCTCTCCAGGTGGGTGCCATCCTCCCCTCCGTGGCATGGGCCACATTGTTGGGGATCTGATCGAGACTGTCCGAGCGGCTGCTGGAAACCAGAACACAGCAGGGCTCTGAGATGTGACAGGGGAAGCACAGCTCAGGTGACACCTCTGACCCACAGAAAGAGAACTGGCAACTCTGCCTCCAGAGAGTCAAAGAACAGAGAATTAAAACACAACTTCTTGCCTTCTCATAGGGGTAAGTTCAAGGTCCAGGCACAGCAGCACCTCTGGAATTGTATAAAAGAAAGGGTGGGGTGTGGGGGAAGCAAAACATTAAAGTGTCCCAGGGGTTACAAATTCTGGAAGAACAACAAGACTGGAACATACAGTCACAGAATGGTTTGGGTTGGGAGGGATCCTAAAGCCCACCCAGTGCCACCCCTGCCACGGGCAGGGACACCTCCCACTGTCCCAGGTGGCTCCAACCCCATCCAGCCTGGCCTTGGACACTGCCAGGGATCCAGGGGCAGCCACAGCTTCTCTGGGCACCCTGCGCCAGGGCCTCCCCACCCTCACAGGGAGGAATTCCTTCCCAATATCCCACCTAACCCTGCCCTCTGGCAGTGGGAAGCCACTTCCCCTTGTCCTGTCATTCCAGCTCCCTTGTCCAAGTCCCTCTCCAGCTCTCTTGTATGTCTCTTTTTTGAACACAGCAAAGTAGAGGGAAAAGCACTGCATGTCTCCAGGCTGCTCCAAGACAGTTTGTGGGTGATTTCTAGTGAACACAGAGATGATGTATAAATACAGTGTATTTTTAAAAGTTATTAAAATGAATAAATGTGTTCATAATATCAACACCTGCTCTACTTTGAAGGAAAAGAGCTTTGCACAGAGAAAAGGGATGTCTAAGTGCACTTGAATAACAGCTTCAAAAAGCCAAAATGTGCTGGCTTGTAAAGCTCAATACTACAACATGATTTCTAGGAATGCACAGATACACACAACACTCCAGCTGGGGTCTGCACAAAGAGATGAACTCTCAAGGGGGATATTTGCCTGCAGTTACTCAGGGTCAGAAAGAGATGGTCTCTAAGGTTCCTTTCAACCCAAACATTCTGTGATTCTATGATTCAACACCAATCATAGCAGTTAGAATTTTTAAATTAAGCTCTAAAAGAAAACAAGATTTTTGATCTTCAAATGAAGCAATTGTTCCATTGACTCAGAAGAGTTCTGAGACATTCCTCTGCCTCTCCTGATCAGTGATGCAGGGCACAGCCAGCATTGCCTTCTCCATCTTTTCCTGATGTTTTAGTGCTAAAAGATGCCATAAGTAGAGCTCTGGCTGATGGCATCAGCACAGTGCCTCGAGCCTGAACACACAGCTGGTGTGCATCCCAGAAAACCCCAGAACCCACATAAAACCCCTCAGAAATGGGGCACTTTGCCCTTCTTCAGATGGTTCATGGGACAACATCATAAAGCCACTGGGCAGTGTCAAACCACACACCCCACAAGGTGTCTGAAGCCACCAGGAAAGAGGCAGCACCTAATTCTGTACCCCAGTCACCCATTTCAGGGTGCTGGGGCTGCCTGACAGGGCTCCAGTGCTTAAGAAAGCCCCAAACAGGAAGATATTCCTCATGAAGAACAAACAGCTCACTCCCAGGGGACTCCAGGAAAGCAATTCCCAGGCCTCCACTTGTCCATCACAAGTGTCACTGCCCCTTTTACCACTTCCAGCTTCTCTGTGTTCACAACTTCTGTTGCTGATGAGGTCACCAAGCAAAGGTTCTCTCATCTCCTTTTATCCTTCCAAGAAATTAAGCTGTTCCCTTTTCTGAGGACTCCTTCTAGCAGCAGCCCAGGTTTCACACAGCTTTTCAGCAGATGGTGTAACAGTTTCAAAAGCATCAGCACAGTTCAGTTAAAAAAGACTAAAAATTTCTCCTTGGATCCTTCTACTTCAAGCCTATGAACCTTAAAAAGATCAGTCATTTCAAAACAAATTTGACCATCCAAAAACAGAGGCAGAAGGCTACAGGGGCAGTAAATCTGCAGGCATTGACAATAAGACAATACAAGGTGTTTCAAGTGGTTCGTGCCTAAACTTGCACTTTTTCCTAGCAGGAAGATGTTTTGGGAAAGACACATTCTTACCAGGCCTCAGACTGAAGAGCTAATTCCAACAGGAGTGCTTTTGGAAAAATATTTTAAGTGCAGAGAGCCAGGGTGATTTGGAACAAGGACAAGTCAGCAGACACAGCAGTGAAGAGGGTGTTTGTGTTAAGAGGTCTCTCACCTGTAACGTTTACTGTGGGCAATAAAGGATCTCTCTGATAAAGTGGGGCTGAACTCCTGACTGTTTTCACCTGTGTGAAAGAAAACAGGATCATCACTTGTCTTAAGCCAGGCAAAGTCTCTCCCAGTAACAACTGGACTTAAACAGCTCTACCACTGTGCTAAATGAGTGATCTGGACAATCACTGCACAGTCATGTCACACCACCCACACTACATTCTTCCTCCCCCACAATTAGGAGGCTTCCCAGCTATCTCCTGATCCCACATCTTTCCCGGATGACAGCTTTACTTTGGTTTCCTCCTCTTCATCCCCTCTTTTAAACACCTTTCAGAAGTCAGCCAAGAACAGGTGACCCACAGGACACAGATCTGGTCGAGGTGCACGGGCCTCATGCTGGTCTGTTATTTATGCTTTATTCAGTGGATGCTGCCACATTATTAGGAGATTTCATGAGCTTCCTAAATAGAGTCTGGGATGTGTCATCAGCTCCACCCCACTTGGGATTACAAATAGATGTGGTCTCAGCTCTCCAGGAGTGCCGAGGGAGTGAAATCTCATCCCTCTTCACACATTCCTTTTTCTCAATGAAGCGCAGCCCGCCCTGCTACTCACATTCTGCTTGGGCAATAATAGAAATTGATGCACAGCCTCCTTCTGTTTCTTCTTTTGCTGTTCCTTTGGTGATTACATCATTCAAGATTTTCCACTGACTGTGAAAGATGGCCTTCTTCGAATCTTCTACTTTGCAAACACTGCTCTGCTTTTCACTCGCTGTCTCCTTCAGCCCCTCGGCAGCTGTGAGCTCCTTCTTGTGCTTGACGGCTGGATCAGGAGCTCCTTGGCATGCAATTCCCATCACTGCCATTTCCCAGCTTCACAGAGACACTGAGCAAGAACAGAAAAACAAAACACTTGTCAAAATACTTCACAGACAGAAGCAGCTTCAAGTTCATGAGAAACAGGAGGCTCCTGATGGTATCAGATTAATAAATAACTTAAACCAAATCAAGGTCCTGAGCTGGAGAAGAACCCTGGAGTGCCAATCCTCCATTTCTGACTTGGACCACTGAAGATCTGAATATTCAACATTCTCATGACTGAAAATGTTTCAGAGAAACACTGATCTCAGAGAAATTTAATTCTTGGTATATTCCCTTAACTTAAACACAAACAGTGAAACCAAAGAGAAGAAGGAACTCTCAGATCACTAAACAGGAAGAATATTAATCCCCCAAAAAAAGGAAAAAAGGGAAGACATGAAAGTTCTTCTCCTAGAGTGCACCTGGGGTGAATTACACTGTGCTCTCACACTCCATGAATGGCCATAAACCAAACTAATTCCCTTTTTCCCTGTGCTCAGTCATCCTGAAAGCCATTCCTCATTCTCCCTCAATGAAGCCAGGCTCGACAGCCAACCTGCCCATCCACAGAGCCTCCCTCACTCCCTTCCTTCCTCTACATCACCAAAAACTTCTGCAGTCCTTGGTCAAGCCCATCAGAAGCGGAGCTCTTACAGAGTGCAGGATTCATGGAAGTTGGTGTTGGATAGAGCACAGTGATGGTGCTGGAACAGAACCCTCTGCCTGGCAGCTGGGGAGGGGATCACAGGCTGTGAGCTGACCAGGAACACAAATGGAGCTCCAAACAAGTCCCAGTACAGGCCAAACCTTGGCCAATTGGCAGCACAGGGGAAGGTGGAAGGGAACCAGGGATGGAAAGGGAGAACTTTAAATCAGCATGGAAGCAAAGCACTGAGGGACAGGATGGGGATACCCAGGGGTGAAAATCAGCAACGTGGAGAGTGAGGAGTTCCCGACAGCACGAGCACCTGGGGAATACAGCTTTGGTTTAGCCCCTGATCCCCTCACCTTGGATTCTGGAGAAGTTAAACCAGTTGCTTCCTTATAAACCAGAATATGCTCTGTTGCCCCTTAAGTGCAGAGATCCCTTCCTTGTGCCAGCCCTCCCACAGCACAAGTGCAAAACCTTAAAATGGACATTTCCACCTTAAACAGGTCATGGAAGCTCAGAAACCTTGGGCAGCATATAGAGGTAATAAGTACCACAAACCCAGGATAGGACAAGGAGGGACATTTTAACAGAGGCCAGGAAAACTGAGATATCAGCACCACTACAGGAGCACACCCTGAAGCTCATCAGCTTCAATCTGCAAAGATCCTTCTTCTTTTTCTTTTCTTTCCTTTTCCTTTTTTCTTTCCCTTTCCTTTTTTCCCCACCCTGAGCAGCTGCCTGGGGCAACAGGACATTTACTCCAACAGGCTCCTGGCAACAGAGATGAATCAGGAAAATGACAAAATGAGTGGGTGCTCCATGCTTGAAGGACCACCAAGGAAAAGGGGAGGCATTTGGGAGCCAAGTGCATGAACCTTGGTGCTGTGAGTCACCTAACAACCTGGCAGGTATACAAGGAAAGTCAACAATGACCACATTCAGCGGCCAAACAGAGAACAGCTGCTGTGCAAAAGAAGTGCTGATGACAGTATCCCACTCATTACGGCCGTCCCGCTCCCTCTCCTCTACAGAATTATGTCAATTCTCAGTGGTGTAAAATAATCCCTTGGAGCAGCAGGAGCAGAGCCTGCCAGATGACTAACCCAGCCACCAGTGACCAAACTGACAAGTTCAGAGCTATTTTTATCCTCACTCTCTCCTGACTTGCATTAACTCTGTCTCTCCTTGCCTTCCCCTCACCTTCAAGGTCCTTCAGTGCAAACCAATCCCCATCGCCAAAAAATACAAAATTCTACAAGTCCCTCCTCGGCTGAGTCAAAGGAGAAGAGGGAGAGGGGAGAAACAAAACTGCAAGTCCTTGTCGCCCTCTGAAATGGCAAAGAATAACAAGGAAACATAACTGAGATTAAAGTCAACAAAGCTCTACCTCACTGGCAGACTCAAAGAGACCGAGGCAGCAATTGTGAGCAACGGCCTCGACCCAGGCAGAGCTCAGCCAGTTTAATGTGTGACTCAGGTCTGTGGGGCCGTGCAGGACCAGAACCTGCAAGCCCAGCCTGGTTTAACTGCTGCCGCACAATGTTCAGTCCTTGGAAAAGTCTAATGCCAACTACTTTCATGGTGTGTACAGCAAAGCGTGGTGGGCAGAAGTTGTGATTAAAAAGAAGCAATCAGAACTTTTAAATAGTTTTTGAAGTGTAATTTCTGCCTGGAGAAAGGAGGCTCAGGAGGGACTTTTATTGCCCTCTACAGCTCCCTGACAGGAGGCTGAAGCCAGCTGAGGGTTAGGCTCTGCTCCTGGGGAACAAGAGACAGGACAAGAGGAAATGGCCTCAAGTTGTGCCAGGGAAGGTTCAAGCTGGATATTGGGGAAATTTCTTCACTGAAAGGCTGGTCAGGCATTGGAATGGGCTGCTCAGGGCCCACCCATCCCTGGAGGTGTTCAAAAAACAAGCAGACATGGCACTTCATGATATGGCTTAGTGGGCACGGTGGGATTTGGTTGAGGGTTGGACTGAATGACCTTGGAGGTCCTTTCCAACCTCAGTGATTCTGTGATTCAGAACTGAACAGGCCTGACTCATCTCTGTGCACGTGGAGGGGGCAAAGAGAGGTGCAAAGAGCTCCTGAGTCCCATTAACTCGGACGCAGGCACTTGGTCTCTGCCCAGACCCCCCACACAGCCCTTCTCAGAGAGCTCCAGATAAAAGGGAGCCTGGGGAGCAGCGAATGGGTACCTGAGGATGCACAGGAAGCCCACTAAGAGCAGGATTTACCCACATGAGACACTCTGGAGCTGTTTACGTGCTCCAGGATGAGCACAGCTTCCTGTACAGACACAAGGCACAGACAAGCAACACGAGGAGCTTCACGTTCCTGAGCTGGAGGGTGGCTGTGTCCTACCCAGAACTGCTTCTCTGGTTTTCAAAACCTTCTCTCCCTCAGCCAGGTCACTTAGATACAGCTGTAATTCTTGATTTCCATATCCCTGACTTTCTTCCTTCGTGGACATGTGATGGGCTCGTTCTTTTCAAGGCAGAAAGGGGAAGTCAGGTAATGATGCAGGAGATAAGAGTGGATACTGTACTCCTGACCCACAACGGGCTTTTGATACCAGCCTAAAGCTTGTTTGCTCCTTATCTTCACTAAGGGTTTACTCACCTTGGGTTAACTAATGTTAGTTCCCACTGCTGTAAAACAGAAAGTGTGTTTTTACAGAATGAAAGCCAAACAGCCTCCGTTGTGCTGTGAAGGCACTGCTCCGATGGCAACTCCTCCCTCACAGAATGTGTGGGAGAAAGTAAAATACTGGATAAGGTCACCTGAGACTTGTAGGGAGTCAGAATTAACGAGATACTCAAACATTATTAATGTAAGAGATAACCACGTGCTTTCTGCTCTTTTAAAACTTCCTCCTCCCTTCTCCAAACAAGTCCCTCTTCAGCTCTTCCATCTCAACTGGAAGATGTTTGGAGTAGGGACCTTAAAAGAGCATTTCTGTGTTTCATGAAATTGTTGTGGGAGAAACTCAGAGCTGGACAAGAGCAATGCAAACACCTTTCCAGCATTGAACCACTCCACAGCACACCATAATCTGGGATCCTGCTTGGTGTGCCTGGCTCCAGTCCCCCTGGACCATGGCTTTTGGGAGAATTTCAGTGAATGCTTTGTGGACCAGCCCAGAGATTTGGTCAAAAAAGACTTGGGAAAGAGCTTTAAAATATACATAAGACTTCCTAAGTTGACTTTACAGAATGGAGATTTCTTCTCCTAATCTGAGTGTACCCATTCAGCAGCAGTTTCACACTGACATTTAGTTTGAAAGGAAAGAAGAAGAAAAAAAACTATGTTGTGTCAGTGAGGTTTCCCACTTCCTTATGGAGAGGAGTTCTGTGCACAGAGCACTAACTCAGGTTGCCTTTGCAGCTGCTGCTGGTTTGATCAAACACAAGGAGCATTTTTAGCCATGTTGCTTTGCTGACCACCACAACAAAGCAACAGCTGGGAAGAGCCAGGAATTTCTGCATCACTAGAGCAGGGAATGTCAACTGAGAAGAACACCACACACCTTTTGGGGACCTTCCAGTCCTAACAGCTGTCAGTGAGTGTGGGAGAAAGTGCCAAGTCTGCAGCTAAAAGAACCTACACAGAGTATTAGCTGCAAAATCCTTGTGTAAAGCCATCAAACCTTGTCAAGAAACAGGTTCTTTTAAAGGAAAAAAAAATAGATGATACCTGTTACATGGATGGATCACATTACAAATCTGGTTTGGTTGGGGCCCAAGGCATGTATGTATACATATATCCCTTATAAANCCCAAACCATTCCATGATTGTTTGTACAACCCCTTCAGACCCCGGGCACCACTTCCCTCCATCCCTGCCTCTCTCTGCCTGGATGCCACCCGTGGGCTCCCCTGCCTGCCCACGTTTCAGATGGAACTGAAATTAAGACGGTTCCGGTTTTGGCCGAGGCAGTTTAAGGCCCGTTACTGCAGCCCAGGCCAGGGGTGGAGATTTAAACTGCTCAGAGCTGTCAGCAGGACAAGTTTCAGTTTGTGTCAGAAGGGACTTTAAAAAAAGAGTTGTAGCACTCAACAGCCCCCCGACCTCAAAACACACTTAATGCTGCTTTAAGTGAACTTGTCTAAGAGGAAAAAGAAAAATAAGAGACTTCTCTTGTGTATCTAAGAGCTCCAAAGTGAAAATAAATAGAATGCCTGACTGATTAAAATCCTGGTGAGTCAGAGCAGCAGTTGCTATTCCAGGGTGCTCTCAGCCTTCACCTCCCCTTCGATAACCACTGTGACCCATCCAGCCATTCCAGGGGCTCCTGCACAATCCCCTCTGGTCCCTCTCATGGGTATCCACAGATTTACCTCAGGAGCACCAAGGAAAGCTAAAAACCTTCTCCCCAAAGCACCACAAACTCCCTGTTTGAAGCACTTCACTATCAGCCCTACATGCGAGCACGTTATGGTACAAACGATAGTCAGAATGTAAACACGTTCTTTAAAGTGGTTTGATAGTAAATACTCCCAAATCCTGTTTCAGCCACTGGTGTTGCTTACTGTAAACATCAGGATAATGAGCCTCAACTGTTTTTTTTAGTTGCCAGACATTAAGATATTGCAATAGTTTGGTTACAAAATCTGCGGGGAAATATTTGGGTTTAACTATCAGCAGATTTCTAAAAGCACCCAAACACACCTTTATCCTCATTTCCTTGAGGACAGCCCGAGCACAGCTCACCCCTGAACAATTCTTTTCATGTTGCTGAACAAAGATATGAACACCACCATTTGCCCAGAGTTTACAAACACCACCACGAGCCCATTCACTCAAAGAATGGCTAGTTTATCCCAGCCCCTTTGTAAACAAGGAGAACAGGAATAATCAGAACAAACTGCAGCCTGATAAGGATTTGCTTCCCAGCTGTTCTCACACAGCTCTCAGGCCACTGCTTAACAACATCCTGGCTTTGACAACCCACTTATGAAGTTATTTCCTAACCTACAACAAAATGATACAGTAAAGCACCTAAAGGGACAACTTCCACCAACCACCACAGACACACCTGAAAATCCATTCTGCCCAAGCAGGTGGAGCCAGGCTGTCACCAGCTGTCACTTTACACTGCTTTGCAGTATTACATTTCAATCATATTTATAACATCCATGTAAATCTGTAGGGAAGCAGTAAGGCTGGGATGCCAGGCAAAACCAACCCAAAAGTTTAGTTAAATTTAGTATAGATAGAAGCAGTTCTATATCTTAATTTATGATTGGTCCTGCAAATTCAGTTGTGCTGACTTCATACTATAAAGTCAAAATATGAACTGACTGGGATGATTTCTAACTGTCCAGCCTGAGCAGACTCTCATGAGACGAACTCCCACATGAGCTGTGGAACAGAACAACCCTTAGGCAAGACAAGGTCCATGTTCTTCAGGGCTCTGATGTCACTAAACCGTGGTCAGCAAAGCCCAGTCTCCTACGGCCTCAATTCCCACGTGTCTGTCCCTCCATGCATCCCGATCTCCCTCTCCCAGCATCTCCAGACCCTTTCCTAACTCGGGGCTCTGTTACACCCAGCCAGCTGCTCATATCAGAACCTGGAAATCTTTCTGTCCTCCAGGCCTCGATCCCTCTCTCTCCACCAACACATCTGACGCTTGCCAGCAAGTTCAAAAGTCACAAAAGGAAAGCTGAAGAGTCATGGCCACTTTGCCTCCATCCTCTTGGCAATTATAATAATAATTCAGCACCTCATCTCTGCTACAACAGCTCAGCTCTACCCCCTCCCATTTAACACGGAAAGAAGACTCAGGACAGACTCATTAACTTCAAGTTCGTTAACTCCAGGGATGTTGGATCAGGTCCCACAAACCCTTTTGGTTTTCAGTTATGTTTGTTTGTTATGCTCCTTCACAGCGCTCGACAAGATTCAGTCTCTTAATACAGTTAAAATTTAATAGTTAATAGCAAGTGACTCATTCCCAAGGAATCCGGTGGCCGTGCCAATAACAGATTTCAACTGAGGTAAAATGCAATAAAGCAGCTCGCTACAGACACACTCAATTCAACTATTCTTATCACTAATGTCACAGCACAGAAGCGCGAGTTATTACTCATAAAAGGGTTCAGAAAGCCGGTCGAAAAAGAAATTCAGACTTTGTTTATAGGTGCTGGTTTCAGACTGCTGTGTCGTACATGTGCGGAGCACTCAACACATGTTTCTAATGTAACCAGTTAAAGCTGACAGGAAGCATCTGAGATCAACCACAGCAGCAACTTATTAATCAGCAAAGAAACACTTTAACCTNAAAAAAAAAAAAAAAGAATTAGGCATTTAGTTGTGTCAAAGAGACGCTCAGAGTGAAAAGGACCGGGTGGTTCAGGTGAATGAAGGTCTGGCTCCGGTGTGTTGTGATGAGCTGAGCTCATCCCTGCCTCCTTCTCCCCTCCGCAGGGCCAGGGATCGCCGAAGTCCCTGCACCGGGAGCCCGGGGAACCCGGGAGCTCAGGGAACTGAGGAGCCTGGGGCACCAGGAGATCAGGGAATCGGGTAGCCCAGGGCACCGGGAGCTCGGGGCACCGGGAGCCGCAGAGTCGAGAAGGGGCCGGGCAGCGCAGTGACATCCACGCTCCGAACACACACACGGAGCGCTGCGGCGGGGGCGGCTGGGGGGGGGGCCCGGGGGACCACCCG
>VWZW01002934.1:177866-187994 GCA_013397115.1 Edolisoma coerulescens | reverse complement strand
CGGCAGCCGCGGAAGCTCCGCCAGGCCCTACCGGGCAGATGCGTCCCGCGGCTCCCGGACCGAACGCCGCCCCCCGGACCCGGATCCCGCCTCCGCGGCGGTGGCCGTGGCCGCACCTACCGCTCCGGCACGGCTCGGCTCAGCCCGGTCCGGTTCTGCTCAGCTCGCCCGGCACAGCCCGGCGCGGCCCCTCAGGCCTCTCGGCGGCTCCCGCTCACTGACAGGCGGCACCCAGCGACGGCCCCGCCCCCTGTTTCCTCACAGCCAATCACCGCCCGGCGTGGCCGCACGGCCCCTCCCTGCCTCCCCCCGCGCCCAATCACCGCGTGGCCCTTGCCCGGCTCCGCCCCCGCAGCGCGGCCCCGGCCGGCTGGATTTCCCAGAAGCGGGCGGGGCCTGCTTGGCAGAAAGCCCCGCCCCGCGGCTTCTCCGGGCGCCGTCGCTCTGCGCACGCGCGCTCGGCCACGGGGGGCGGGGCTGGGAGCGTCCGCTGGTCCCCTCACGATCGTCCGCCATGTTGGCTGTGACTCTCGCCGGTCCCGAGCCCCGCTGGGTCCCTCGGTTCCTTCGGGCAGGGGGCGACAGGCGTGTTGAGGCCACCTCGGAGCCGCCTCGGAGGTACCTCGGTGCCGCAGTAGCGTGTTTTTGGCTGTCAACAGCCGCTCCAAAGACTCGCCTATTACACTGCCGTTGCCTCCGGAAGCTGAGACTTTCCACTGATTTTAGGTTTTTTTCCTTGTCTAAGCCTCCGTCGCCCTTTCCCGGTGCAATGGCAAGGGAAGGGCCGCAGGAGTGTGTCCCCTCATACCGGCGCTGCCCCGGCCGCGGCGGGTGGGCTGAGCCCCATCCCGGCGGTGGGGATTGGGAGGTGTCAGTCCTGCTGTGGGGAGATTTTCGAGTAGTTTAAGTTTATGATAACTTAACTGATCTCCCCAGTAAGCGACACTTTATTATTCGGGTTATGCTTTGCCCAAGTACGGTTATGTTTTGCTTTGACACTAAAGGAAGGGGTGGGTGTGGGTGACTAGGTCCTTGACTCAGTGAGGTGGGGGGAGCCATGGGAAATAAGATAATTTCAGAGGTAGTTTCAGAGCTTTCAAGAAAGGATTCTGATAAACTTACAGAACCATAGAAACATGGAATGGATTTGGTTGGAAGGGACCCTAAAGCTCATCCAGTACCACCCCCTGCCATGGCAAGGAGACCTTCCACTATCCCAGGTTGCCCCAAGCCCCGTCCAGCCTGGCCTTGGACACTCCCAGGGGATGGGGCAGCCACAGCTTCTCTGGGCACCCTGTGCCAGGGCCTCACAGGAAAGAATTCCTTCCAGTGCTTATTCCTTCTGGATTTGGACTCCTTGTGTGACACACAAGCAGGGAATGATTCACAGCTCTGGCAGAGTCTGTGTGAGAGCCACAGGGACGGTGCTTGGAGCAGCCTTGGAACAGGCAGTAGCAAGATCCCACATCCCTCACCTTCAGCATACGCTGGCTGTGCACAGGGGCCTCTTGCTCAGACCCCTCACATAGTTTGGAGAGCAGTTTTAACTCCCAACAGCTCTTTTGTAGGAGGATTCTACTGTGTTGGTTGATCACTGAGTGTTGGTTGCAGTCAATGATCTTAGAGGTTGTTTCCAATCTGAATGATTGTATGGTTCTACACCGTGTTGCAGAATAATCCCCTGTTGCCTGTTCAACTGTGTGTATGAACCTTGAGTTGAAAGAACCTGTCACAGTAGGTCACTGTCATACCTTGTGTGTTGTAGTCGACGGGATTTTCTGCAGGTTAGTCCAGAACTTGTGGAATTGGTTAAAGTGTACACAGAAAATGTTGGGAGTGGGGTTGCTATCATCAGGTCAGCCCTCCAAGGAGAGAGATGGTAGTTGAAGGTGGTTTTCAGTCCTTCCTGGAGCAGCTCTGAGTTGGTTGTATGGAGAGAGTTGAGTTTTGGCTTCATGTTCTGTGTGCTCTCGTGTTTGGGCAGAAGGTGTTACAGAGCCTGGGACCCATCCAGCCTCCAACATCCCCGAGTAAAGAATCATCCTTATAGAATCAGAGACTGGTTTGGGTGGGAAGGGACCTGAAAGTTCCTCTGCCATGGGCAAGGAGACCTTCCACTATCCCAGGTGGCTCCAAGCCCCGTCCGACCTGGCATTGGACACTAGCAGGGATGGGGCAGCCACAGCTTCTCTGGGCACCCTGTGCCAGGGCCTCACCTCCCTCCCAGGGGAGCATTTCTTCCTAATTCAAGCTGAAAGAAACCTTGCAGTGAAGCAGGAGTTGTGATCATAGCTGATTTGACATAATTTGCCTTTAAAAGTCTGACGTTATTTTTGCCAGAGTAGTTGAAGTGATTGTAATGTTGCATTTAAGGGTATTTATGACCTTGATATTTTTATCACAGTGGAAAGAAGAGCAAACAAAGCTTTTGACAAAATATAAAAGATCTTAATACCCATGTTGTGGGTTTGAACAAGCCACACTTTCCATCGGAGTTGTGTTCTGTAACTGTTGGGGAAGAGGGAGGACAGGACTGAGAAAAGCACATGTGGAGCTTGTCACAAGCTCAGGTTCAACACTGAAGTCCAGAACACTGCTTTTCTTTTGTGGTTAAATTGTGCAAAATGAATCAATGGTCTCAGTCTTACTGGCAGAGAAGTTTGTCACTCTTGGAGCTGTAAAGAATGTCTTGAAAGCACGAACAAAGTGTGAGTGGTGTAACAATGACGCTGCAGTCAGCGAGCCATGGTCGTGGCACAGGTGCAGCTCAGAGATGGGAAGAGCCCTTTAGCTGGGAGCAGCAGGAGCAGGTACTGATCAGAGCTGCTGACACCTCTGCAGCCCCGGCAGAGCTTGAAGCAGGGCGAGAGCACCGCCTGTCCCACCCACCAGAGCAGAAGCACCGCTGGGCCCGGCTCTGCTCTGCCCCTCTGTCCTGCTTAGAGGAGCTCCTCCGGCTGGCTCGGGTTTCTATTGCAGCAATCAAACCCACAAGTAGCTCTGAGCACCAGCACACATGGAGAGAATGCAAATACAGCTGTGCTCCTGTTTATGGAAATAGCACAGGGCGTATCTGTGACTTGGTTTGGAGAGTTAGCACAAATAGCTGCATTAATAATTGCTGCAAAATATGCAGAGTCTTCCTTTTGGGTGCCCCAGTAGTGTCAAGACCTACTTCTGTGATTACAGTTACAGTTCAGAGAGTATCCACGGCCTCACAGAAACCTTTTGTTCCTGCATGGATTGATTATGGTGATCCAGTCTGGGACCACTGGTCAGGAAAAGCTCTTAGCTGGGAGTTCTTGATCTGTTACTCCACGTTCGGTGCTCATTGCGTGTGTGTGAGCCAAGCGCAGTGTGTTACAATACAAGGACTCGAGCCAGGCAGGGCTTTGGCAGCTTCAGTGTGGATCCAGAGATGGAGACAGCTCATTCCACCTTGGCTGATGTCCAGCATCATCCCACCAATCCCAGTGATATGTCACCATTTTAAGAAAGGTGAATTCTGACCACTTTGCCCCCCTGCCACTCCAGTCCATGCTCTCTTGTCCTAATCCCTCCCCTAGAAGCTGAGGTCCAGCCCTCATGGGTGCTGCTGAGCTTGGGGGACAGGAGGGGTTGGGACCACCATGTGCTGGCATTCCCAGAGTCTCTGTTCTTGGGTCAAGGTCTCCCCTCCTTCAGGTTCTGTTGGAGTTTGGTGTCTGGCCATGGCAGCTACACTGGGGAACCTGTGTGGAGTAACTTGGGGGTTTGGGGTGCTCAGCCAGGAGCTGCAGGCCTGAGGGTGACCCTCACAGGGAACATTTGGTACCCTGTCCATGGGAAGAGCTCCTCCACCAGGTACTGTGGTGACGATGACAGAGCAGTGCTCTGTCCTTCGGTGGGGAGATGGGATTGACGTGCCAGCTGCACAAACCCTCCCTGTGAGTGAGCACTGGAGCTCTCAGACCCGAGGTGGCCGCACACAGACCCCGCTGCTTTCGTTGTGACATTTGGAGCCACCTCGAGCCGGAGTGACAGACGGGCCCTCGGCTGTTCCGTTCTTCGGAACTTCATCCTGAAGCAACTGCTTGAAAACTTCACCATTCAAAAGTTTCACTTCCCGAATAGTGCTGTGCTATAAATACCCTGTGCAGTGGGATATGACATTTACTCCCACACATGAGACACAGCGGGCTTTGTAACTTACAAACTCCTTAACCCTTGAGTAAACACAAGGTAAGGAGCCTGCGGGACAGACTCGCGTTGCAGCCTGTGAGCTGCTGTGGGCTGCTGGACAGGAAATGGGAGGGGAATTGCACACAGAATTACTGCAGTTAGAGTGGAAAAACTCACTTCTTCCAGCTGTTTGGACATCACAGAGCTAAAGATGTTGCTTTAGGAATATTAGTGCTTTATTCCACTCTTATCAACTGATCTCAGAGCACTTTCCTGTCCAAACCAACAAAGTACTTAAGTTAGTTTGCTTTAATTTCCGATTCTGCAACTGATTTATGATCCCTGACAAGTTTATTAGTTCCTTGGCTTCATTTCCATGTAAAACAAATAACTGCTTTTCTCTTGTTCTTTACATGTGTATATATCATAGAATCATGGAATGGTCTGGGATGGAAAGCCAAAATGGGATGGAAAGACCATCCAGTTCCACTCCCTGCCATGGGCAGGGACACCTTCCCTAGCCCAGGGTGCTCCACGCCCCATCCAACCCGGCCTTGGACACTTCCAGGGATCCAGGGGCAGCCACAGCTGCTCCAGGCAACCTGTGCCAGGGCCTCCCCACAGGGAACAATTTCTTCTTTATCATAGAATCAGAGAATGGTTTGGCTTGGAAGGGAGCTTAAAGATCGTATATATATATATGAGATAGATAGATAGATAGATAGATAGATAGATAGATAGATAGATATAATGAAGATATATATACTAGAAATTCAACTAGTAGGCTCTGTCTGTAGGGTGCACTGACTGAAGTGTTCAGGTGCTGATGTTTCATAAATATACTATATAAATATATAAATATCCCCTCTCTCTCTCTCTGTATACATGTGTCTCAATGGGCGTAGGTTTGTAATGTTTGTGTCTTTCTTATTGAGAAAGAGCTGAAGTCACCTGGATGGGTAGATTGTAAAATGAGTGGGTCATCTTATCTCATCCCCTTGCATAACCTCACCTCAAGCAAGGTGTGTGTCAGGGCAAGTCAAGAGCACGATTATCAGAGCAGCCCAGTGCTGCTGCTGCTCCTCTGCAGGTAATGGAGCCCAAGGTTTTAAAACCCTTTAAAAGTGTGTGATGTTGGCACTTGAGTGTTTGTCTGGTGCTTAAAAGACTTTGCAGAAAGGGTTGACGTGAAGCTGTGTCTGGGAGATTTAGGTTGGAGATCAGGTGAAGCTTCTTTCCCCCCAAGGGTGCTTGGCACTGCCCAGGCTCCGCAGGTAATGGGCACGGCCCTGAGGCTGCCAGAGCTCCGGGAGCGTTTGGACAATGCTCTCAGGGATGCACAAGGTGGGATTGTTGGGGTGTCTGTGCAGGGCCAGGGCTGGGACTGGGTGATCCTTGGGGATCCCTTCCAACTTGGAATATTCCATGATTCTATAAGATAATGTCTTGGGATATTCATAGCTCTATAAGAGAAATGAATCCTAGCATTGGAAATGGGCTGGTTTCATCTCCTTGGGTGGGGGATATGAAAACTAACAAATTCAGGCCTTTGTAGCATGGGTTTGATTCCGATTCTAATCTCAGTTACATGACATAGATGTGATTCCTCCCAAGTGCTTGTGCCAGTGAAAATGCCTCAATGGCTTCCCAAAGTTTTTCATCAGCTCTTTTGAATGCCAAGCAGTTCCAGTTAACCAGACCGGCCCTCCAGGGAATACGCTGCTGCACAGCTTCCTCTTGTCTTTGCCAAAACACGATCCAGCCGCTTGTGTTTCTGAGCAAGTTCTGCTTTCGGCTCTCGGCGCGGGGCTATCACCAGGAAACACATGGCAGGGCTCTCCGGCTGCGTGTCCTGTCGGGAGGAGCCGCAGCGGGCACAGCCAGCGGGGCCAGGGCTCCTCGTGGGTGCTCATTTATGGGCAGGAGGATCGAGTAAACATCGATTTTCCCTCTCTGCTGCGAGCTCAGCTGGGGATTTCAGTGCTCCTCCGACCGACTTGTGTGGAGCTGAGTCTTGATCAGATTCTGCTGCAGAGGCACCGGCGCTGCCCTTCTCAGAGAGGAAATGAGCACTGGGAAGATAGAGATGAGATTATTAAAAGTCGCCTCTGATTTTGGGTCGTGGGTGCTCAGTTGGAGGAAATTTGAGCATTCTTTTTCTTGTAGATTTCTCTGGTTGTGATGATTCCTTAAAGCTTTCCAAACTCAGCTCCCTAAAAATCACTTTTCCGGGAGTTACAGGTTGCACCAGAAGCAGATATCACTCACCTCATATATATAAAAATACATTAGAGAATAAGCCCCAAATCTTTGTCAGAATATTACAATAGGCATGTGGTGGTTTTCTTTTTAAGCCCCAGCTCTGAGGATTAAGCAGTAAATGAAAAATTCAAATACTGCTTTTGAAAAGAAATTGTTTATATACAGTTTGTAGAGATCAGGCTGGTGAATTGTGAGAAGTCAAGAGGTTGACATTTCTATTTGATTGAATACTCTTTGCTTTAACTGGTGACTCTAATCCAAAATGAGCAATACCTTCCTCCCAGGGACATGGTTCTAATTCAACTCTTTGTAGCCATTTGTCAAAAATATGTCCCAGCTACAACCTTTACTCATTAGCACTTGGATCTACATATCCACCCTTTTGGGAGGGAAAAGTGTGCTGAATTTTGTGACCAGCGTCTCAAGGGACTTTGTCTTTACTGATGTGTAGAGATCGGGATGGGGAGTCAATGGAGGTGCCTGTGCACAGTATTTATGTGGTTTTCATACTCCGTGGAGTATTTCAGCAGCAGGAGGGGCCAGCGTTGACATTCCCTGCAGGTTTTGCTCTGTACAAAGAGGACTTTGTCCCTAGATAGCTGCTCTGGTCACATCCCCCTGTGGTTTCACTATGAGCAGATAAAAAGTTTGCTGTTAATGTCACATGCAGCCAAGCTGAGAAGTGCCAGGCAAGGTCCAAAAGCCACCCTGGCTTGCTGGGATTCCAGGCTGAGGTGTGCAGGTCATTCCAAAATAATCCACGACTTGATGCAAGCAAGACATCTGGAAAAAGGAATTTGGCTTTGTGTTTCAGCTGAGCGAGCTGGAGCTGAGCTTCCACTGCAGGGTTATGGCAGCACTTCACAAAATCACAGAATCATTAATGTTAGAAAAGACCTTTAGGATCATCAAGTCTGACCATCAACCCAGCACCACCACCATGGTCACCACTAAACCATGGCATGAAGTGCCACATCCACATGTTTTTCGAACACTCCAGGGATGCTGACTCCACCACTGTCCTGGGCAGGCTGTGCCAAGGCTGGACAACCCTTTCTGGAAATAGCTTTTCCCTAATATCCAACCTAAACCTCCCCTGGCACAGCCTGAGGCCATTCCTCTTGTCCTGTCACTTGTTACCTGGGAGAAGAGACTGATCCTTACCTGGCCACAAGCTCCCAGCTTTGCAGGGCTCCTCATGTTGGACAGCACTGGGTTTATTCCATGCCTCTGGTTTGCTCCTTCCACAGCAGAACACAGGCAGTCCCAGGGCAGGCTGGGTATGGGCACATTTAATTACAAGAATTAGTCCAGTTGGCAGTTTTTAAAGACCACAGGATATGGACACAAACTGAGTTGCTTACTTGGGTTTCAAAGTTTCCTCTTCCCCAAATTGCAGTAGTCTATAAATCATAGAACCATGGAATGATTTGTGTTGGAAGGGACCTTAAAAACCATCTCATTCCACCCCCCTGCCATGGGCAGTGACACCTCTCACTAGGCCAGGTTGCTCCAAGCCCCATCCAACCTGGCCTTGGACACTTCCAGAGAACTGTAATATGTGAATAAATGATCATTTTTATGAATAGTATGACCATATATATGTCCAAATATGACCATTTATATGAATGTATATGACCAATAATGACCCAATATACTAATAAATTACTATTTTCATGTCTATTTCTCTCCTTCCTCAGTCCAGAGGGAGGGCAGGAAGGTGAACAACATCACATCTGTGCTCCTGCATCTTGGACAAGACTTCGTCATCATACTGGGACTGATTCCTGCTGGACAGTGAAGCCAGGGGCTGGAACACCTCTCCTATGAGAACAGGCTGAGAGAGCTGTGGTTCAGCCTGAAGAGGAGAAGGCTCCAGGGAGACCTCAGAGCCACTTCCAGTGCCTAAAGGGGCTCCAAGAGAGCTGGAGAGGGACTTGGGACAAAGGGGAATGGCTTCCCACTGCTAGAGGGCAGGGTTAGGTGAGATATTGGGATGAAATTCTTCCCCTGGGAGGGTGAGGAGGCCCTAGCACAGGTGGCCCAGAGTAGCTGTGGCTGCCCCTGGATCCCTGGCAGTGTCCAAGGCCAGGTTGGATGGGGCTTGGAGCCACCTGGGATAGTGGAAGGTGTCCCTGCCCATAGCAGGGGATGGGACTGGATGGTGTTTTAGGTCCCTCCCAACCCAAACCCTTCTGGGGTTCCATGGTTAGAGGATCCCAGGGGCAGGTGTGCAGGGCTGGTGTTCCCTGGAGCAAAGCCCCAGCACAGGGGCTGAGGGAGGCAGCTTTGGGCACTGTGGGGTGAAGTGGGTGTCAGACCCGGCTGTGTCTGCGGGCAGGGCGGGGGCTGCCCTGGGCTGGACTTCAGGCACCGTGAGCAGAGCCCACCGTCCCTTTCACTGCTGCTCCTTTCCTGGTCAGGCTGAGCTCAGCCCTCATCCCCTGCTCACGTTGTGGTGAAGCAGCAGGGCTGGCTCCGGGATAAGGGGTTGGGAACCCCTCTGCTCCCAGCACTGCAGATGTGGGCTTTGGAACAAATCTCAGATGGACAAACAGCGTGGGACTGAGCCCACGCTGCTCCAGGCGTTTCAGCTCTGCAGTCGCTGTCGAGTGCCAGAATGTGGGATGTTGTTGCGAAACATCCTGAGTTCCGTGTCTGCCAGGTGTGCGGGATGCCCTGCCTGTGCACAGCCTCTCACCGTGTCGGGAAAACCTGCCCGGCTTCCTGGAATTCCTGCTCAGCTTCCTGCTCGGCTGGGACGCTCCGAGCCCTCCCGCAGGGTGGGCAGCAGGACACGCTCCCTGCGCCGGGCACGGCCCCAGAGGAGTGGAACAAGAGCAGAGGAAATCCCGAGAGCGCCGGCACAGGGAGCCCTGCGGGGGCTCAGCTGTCGGCGGCTGCTGTTGTGCCTTCCCTTCTGGAATTCCTCCCTTCTGGAATGTCCCCTTTCATCCCAGCCTCTGGCCTCCACTTGAACCTCTGAAATCCCGAGCAGCCGAGAAGCTCTGTGCTCTTACAGGCATTCATATGGTCTCAATTGAAGCCCAGCAGCTGCTGCCCGTGTGAGGCACTTCTCCGCCGGTTCTGCCCGGTGCTCATCCCCTGCCTCGCGAGGAGGTCGGCCCAGCCCCATGTTCCCATGTCTCCACCTCCTCCGAGCCCCTCCCCGGGACTGCAGAAGGGACGTGGAGCTGCCACGCTCGGTATCCTCCGAGCAGATTTCTTTACCTGGCTGCTACATCCCGTTCCGAAGTTCCTGCCCCACTCCAGGCTGTCACTCTGCCTGAGCACCTCTGCCACCACCTGGGACCTCACTAGCACTGTTAACAGTTCTAGTGCCAGTTACTAATTTTCTCTGATTGGAAATATGAGAAAATGTTGGAAATATTCACAAATTTTCTCCTGTTTCTCATCTGTGGTGGGAAGGGCTAATGAGAAACAGAAAAACAGAAAAGCAAAGGCTTTTCCCTTCCTCCCAACTACAGTCCCAGTAGAGACATTCCAGCTCCAGAGCTTTAGTCAGTGTTGACTCTGGGTATCCAGTTCCTCTCCTGATGTCCCCAGCCTCCCACACAGCTCCTTAGTCCAGTGACACCTCCCTTGGTGCTCTCTCCGTGCTCTCTCCCACAACTCTGCTGATCTCCTGCTGTTAAAATCTTATGTGTATCCATCATCCATCCATCATCCATCCATCCATCCATC
>VWZW01002934.1:157689-177791 GCA_013397115.1 Edolisoma coerulescens | reverse complement strand
TCCATCCATCATCCATCCATCCATCCATCATCCATCCATCCATCCATCCATCCATCCATCACTCCATCCATCCATCATCCATCCATCCATCCACCCACCTGTCCCTCCCTCCCTCCCTTTATTTCCCAGTGACCCCCCTGGCCATAGACAGAAAGCCCTCACAAAGCTCAGAGCTTTAACTCCCTCTTTGAGATTCATTTTTAACTTCCCAGGAGAAGGATGATCTTGGTGGAGGGAGCCCAGCTTGGCGTGGTCCCCATTCCTGCTGTCATGTGTGAAGAGAGATGGAGAGAAATACATCCAGAGGCCCAGAGCTGGGCATGGAACAAGGGCAGCATGTCCAAAGTCATCCCATCTGCAGGAGCCTGCAAGAAGCCATTCCCTCTCCCAGAACCTAAAAAGGAGAACGATTTCCTTCACCAGGTTTGACAGCAAGATGTGGGGTCACTGGGGAAATATCCACAGACAGATCCATCAGGGCTGAAGGCAGGAGAACCACAATTAATATTAGGTTGCAAAACCCAACACCCGGAGTATCTTTGCTTTCCTAACACCAAAAATGCCCCTTTACCAAACAACCTGAGAGCTCACAGGCAGCATTATCTGGGCTGAGAAATACAGGGCCTGTGAGGCACCTTCAGCTGCTGTGACAGTAAATCCTGGTAAGAACAACTCAGCAGAGCCCTGGTCAGCCAGAGCCCAGGATGGAGCAGGGGCATGGCACAAAGTCAGTGTTACACAGACCCCTAAAGCAGCAGAGCTCCAGCAATAGCAGCTGGCTCAGCCTTGGCTTTGGAAGTTTATTAAGATAAATCAAGTGTCAGAGACTGGAATTTCTAATGAAATTAAACTAGACTGTAAAAAGTGTGTAAAAATGGAAATGGGCTAAAAATTCCATCAGATATTTGGTATTAATCCAACAGAAAAATGCATGTGATGCTTTAAAGGGAATTATGTAATAATCTGGTCAAAATAACAAAGCCTTTAAAGCATCCTGTGGGATGGGGATTCTGTCTGAAGGTAGGATCCCTAGGGAGATAAAGAGGAAATACAGCTAAATGGCAAAGGCAACATGGAGCCACCTCCCTGTGATTGCTCCTCTGGGACTGCCTGCCTACACCTGGGCTCCCACAGCCCCACACTGGGGCTCCTGCAACACTGGCTCAGGTTGCCCGGAGGACCTGTGGCTGCTCCATCCCTGGCAGTGTCCAAGACCAGGTTGGACGGGGCTTGGAGCCACCTGGGATAGTGGAAGGTGTCCCTGCCCATGACAGGGGGGTGGAACTGGGTGGGTTTTAAGGTCCCTTCCCACCTAAACCATTCCATGAGTCTCTTCTATGATTCTCATGTAGTTGAAGTTGTCCCTGCTCTTTTCAGGGGATCGGATCCTGGCTGTGGTGGGTTGGCCCTGGCTGGACACTGGGTGCCCCCAAAGCCACTCTGTTGCTCCCCTCAGCTGGACAGGAGAGAGAAAATAGAGCTAAAGGCTCATGGGTGGAGACAAGGACAGGGAGGTGTCACTCAGCAAGGACCATCATGGGCAAAACAGACTCGACGTGGGAAAATGAGTTTAATTTGTTACAAATCAAATCAGAAATAAACCCAAATCATAAAGTACCTTCCCCCCACCATGCCCTTCTTCTCGGGCTCAACTTCACTCCTCAATTCTCCATCTCCTCCCATCCAGCAGTGCAGGGGGATGGGGAGTGGGGGTTACAGTCAGGTCATCACACGTTGCTTCTGCTGCTCCTTCTTCCTCCTCAGGGGCAAGATTCCTCACACTCCTCCCCTGCTCCAGTGTGAGCCCCTCCCACAGGAGACAATCCTACAGGAACTTCTCCAGCACAATTCTTTCCCACAGGCTGCAGTTCTTCACAAACTGCTCCAGTGAAGGTCCCTTTCCACAGGGTCAGTCCTTCAGGAACCGGCTGCTCCAATGTGGGTCCCCCCGAAGGTCACAAGTCCTGCCAGGAAAGCTGCTCCAGCGTGGGCTCTGCTCTCCACAGGGCCACAGCTCCCTGCTAGGACCCTGCTCCTGCATGGGTTTCACACTGTCTTGGGCATCCCCCTGCTCTGGCCTGGGCTCCTCCAGGGGCTGCAGGTGCATCTCTGCACCCCTGTGCCCTCCATGGGCTGCAGGGGCACTGCTGTCTCACTGTGGTCTTCCCCATGGAATCTCAGGGAAATCTTGGCTCTGGCACCCGGAGCAACTCCTGCCCCTCCTTCTCCTCTGACCTGGGGGTCTGCAGAGCTGTTCCTCTCACGTGTTCCTGCTCCTCTCTGGCTGCTGTTCTGCAGGTGGATATTTTTCCCTGCTTCTGAACTCTGTTTTCCCAGAGGTGCTGCCACCATCATTACTGGGCTCAGCCTTGGTCACAAGGAGCCCTCTGGCATTGGCTCTGCCGGACATGGGGGCAGCTTCCAGCAGCTCCTCACAGAAGCCACCCCTGTAGCCCCTCACGACCAAAATCTGTCCCTGCAAACCCCATGCCATGACCTGCAAAGGTCCCTTCCAAACCAAATCTTTCCCTGGCACAGCCAGTGATTCCCTGGCACAGCCCAGGCACGTTTCAGCACAGCCAATACCTGCCAGGTAGGTGTGATGTCTCAGCCTTTGGAACCTTTTGATTCCTCCACTTGCTCTCTGGAGCTCACGTGTGACATTCTGCCACTGGTGTTGGTAGCACAGGTGAGAGCTGGTGGTGGGAGCAGTGTGTGCACCAGAGGGGGGATTCCATGACCTGTCAGACTTCCAGGGGAAGCTCAGGGCTGGTTGTGCCTGTGAAGAATCACGGGATCACAGAATGGTTTGGCTTGGAAGGGACCATAAAGACCACCCCATTCCACCCCCATAACAGGTTAAAGCTGCAGCATTCCAGCCCACAATTCCAGTCCAGTCCAGCTGGGCTTTACCCAGAGTACACCTGTTGATTTCCCACAGCACACTCAGGTGAAGTCGCACCTTTCCCTCTGTCCCCAGCTTTGCAAAGCCGAGGTGTTTGTGTTCACAGGACGTGCTGCTCTCTTGAGGAACCCAGTAGCAAGAGCAACAAAACAGTAATGAGCTGGAAAAACACAAGGACCCCTGTGGTGAATCTGCTGGGTCTCCAGACAAACAAATTCACACTCTGCAGAGGACACAGCGCTGGCTCCAGGGCTAAACCAGCCCATTCCCACATGGCTTCTGCTGTCCTAAACCTATCTGTCCTTCTGGTTAGACACTCCTCCCCTCCCTGGGGAGTTCTTGGTCAGAAAAATGTTGCCATCTGTAATCGGAGGTTGCCTGAATTGTTGGTGACTTAATAAATGGAGGAAGGAGTCAGCTCAGACTGTTACAAATCTGAAGTCTTCAAACATGGAGCCAGGCTGGGAGAGCTCAGACTGTTCAGCCTGGAGGAGAGAAGGCTCCAGGGAGACCTCAGAGCCCCTACCAGTGCCTAAAGAGTCTCCAGGAGAGCTGGAGAGGGACTTAGGACAAGTGATTGACAGGACAAGGGGGAATGGCTTCCCACTGTCAGGGTAGATGGAATATTGGGATGAAATTAGTGAGGAGGCCCTGGCCCAGGTTGCCCAGAGCAGCTGTGGCTGCCCCATCCCTGGAGGGCTCAAGGGAGGAGTGGAAAGTGTTGCTGCCCATGGCAGGGACTAGGAACAAGATGATCTCCAAGGTCCCTTCCAGCCAAACCATCCTATGATTCTAGATTGAGTTTAACTAAGAAAAGGTTAAGGAGTGACTCGATCGTGTTCTCCAGTGGAGATTCTGATAGAGGACATTTATTTTAACAACAGAAACACCAGTGCCAACAGGCAGGAGGAGGAAGGAGGCAAATCCAGGCTGGCACAAAGAGCAGGAAAGGCTCATTGAATCCACTTTAACTCCATCAGTGAACCAAAATGAAGTGTCTGTCTCAGCTTGACCATCTCCCCCAGTAATTCCTGCATTAAAATAAACGGCTTCTGCCACAACATGGAATTGCAGCACGGGATAAGCTCATGGCTGTGTCCCCTCCCTGCCCGTGTCGTGTTACACTGTCACTGGTTTGACTCAGAGACAAACTCTCCGCTTTGGCTCATGTAACACCCGACATAAAAAGAGCTCATTCATCAACGGGATCCCAAGATGCTCTTGCAACATCATGGGGAAAAGCTGCTGCTTTGCCAAGTTTAGATGGGGGCTGATTCTCTTCTCTCTGCACCAGGCTCAGACATGTCTTAACAGATCAAAGAATTGTTATGGATAAGAGCAGCAACTCTCATATTAGAAGCAGGTCCTGCCCTGTGAGGTTAAGGAATAGGTTCTTCTTTTTCAATGTAAATGTACACCTCAAAAAGTCATTTCTAAAAAAATAAGAAATCAGTGTCTTGCTTAAGAAAAATAGGTCTGAGGAGAATCTAAAGCATCTTTCACCCCCTCCTGCTCACAGGACACTCATTCTCCCCCACTTCCAGAGGCATTCTCGGACAGGTGGATAAGGAACCTGGACAGGCCTGTGTCACCTGCAGCCACGTGTATTGTCCCATGTTCCTTGAGCAGGATTCAGAATTTTGCTGCCTGTCTCACCAGAGCTGCACAGGCTATTTTCAAAAATTCAAAGACCACTTTTGCCAGGACTCAAAGGTCCCCCAGTGTCACTGCACGCACCAGCCCCTCTCAGCCATTTCTGCAGGAATTACTGGTGCTGGAAATGGGCACTTGGATATTTGCACCCAGCAGTGCCTGGGGGAGGCCGGGCTGGTCCCGGTCACTCATGCCCCCGCCCCACATCCATGTGTGCCTGACAAACCAGCAAACCCAACCAGCACCAGATCTCTTCCAAAAACAATTACCTCATGTTGAAGCCATCGAGCATGTGATTTCCCGGCCTGACACTGAGAGCCTCCCTCCTCCAGAGGGAGAGGAGCTGTGCAGGGGCCAGCCGGGATTCAGCAGGAAAGGCTTTATCCTCTCTCCAAGGACATGATGTCCAAGCAGGACTCTGCCCAGGAGATGGGACTGCCAAGGCACCATGCAGGAAGCAGGCTGCACCCTTCAGAGAGGGAAAGCCCTTAAAACTTCAGATCCATCTGGATTTTGAGCACCTTAAAACTTCAGATCTGCCTTGATTTTGAGCACATTTCCTGGGAAATTGGCTTATTTCTCTCAGAGCCATAAAAGTATGGATGGATATTTCCAAAGAGGGAGTCTGAATCGGGGCAGAGGAGCTGCACCTGCCTGGTTTGGCACGTTGAGGTGAGGGGATGTGAGGAAATCTCCACTTGGAGAGCCCCAAACTCCATACAGCACCTGGCACCTGGCTCTGATGGGGACGGACAGTGTGGCTGAGCTCCATGGCAGCAGGATCAGGCTTTGTTCTGCTGCCAGGTTCTCGCCAGCACCTCATTCCTTGTCCCATTTTCCTGCAGCCTCGTGATTCGGGGAGGGAAGGGGGGAGCAGCTCTGCTCGGGCATTGAGCGCCTGGCCCGGCTCAGATCCCACGTGGATGTCTCACAAGGATCCCCTTTGATCCCAGCACAGCCAGGAGGCTCCAGGAACGAGGACAGAGGCCACGAGCGCTGCAGAATAATTAATACAAGAGAGGGAACCTACTGGGAACTGCTGTCTGAGACAAATCCCAGTCTCGGGAGACTCAGGTGTGCTTCTCCAGCCGGGACAGGCGAGTTTGTGACTCGCAGAGCCTGGCTGGGAGCAGAGTTTCCCTGAAACCCTCAAGCCTCTCTTTCCTGAAAGCTCCTCTCTGCAGATTAGCAGATGTCTTTGTTGGAGCCCTGGGCCCCTGCCAAGGATTACTGTAAACACTTGGCGAAGTGCAGCCTCTTGGCACCCGCTCCGTGTGGGGGGAGCGCAGGTCACCTCACGAGTGGCACTTGGGTGTTCACACTCACTGAGAAGCTGTTAACTGCAAACAGCCCGGGCAGGGCCAACACAGCTTCAACTGGCATCCCTGAAACAACACCTATATTTTGGTTTTCCCACTTTTATTACTAAGGAGGAGTGAAGGGGTTAACTGGGAGATGCTGTTCCCAGACCTGTGAATTCCAAGTACGCGATAGCCGGTTTAAAGAACACATCTCCTGGTGCCAGGTGTCAGAAATGTGAAAGACGACAGAAATTGATGTATGATCAAGGGTCAATCCAGGCCTGAGTGGCACTGGGCCCTGGGAGCCGCTCACCCTAGGTGGGATCAGGAGAGTGAGGTGAGAGAAGACCTAATGGATGCCTCAGCTCTCATGGGATCCCAGGGTGGTCTGGGTGGGAAGGAACCTTAAAGCCCACCCAGTCCCACCCCCTGCCATGGGCAGGGACACCTTCCACTATCCCAGGCGGCTCCAAGCCCTGTCCAACCTGGCCTTGGACACTTCCAGGGATGGGACAGCCACAGCTGCTCTGAGCAATCTGGGCCAGGGCCTCACAACCCTCCCAGGGAACAATTCCTTCCCAATATCCCATCTGACCCTGCCCTCTGGCAGTGGGAAGCCATTTCCCCTTGTCCTGTCCCTCCAGGCACTTGTCCCAAGTTCCTCTCCAGCTCTCTTTAGGCACTGGAAAGGGCTCTAAGATCGTCCTGGATCCTTCTCTTCTCCAGGCTGGACACTCCCAGCTCTCCCAGCCTGTTACTGGGTAAGGATTTGGTTGCAACCACACAGGGACTATGCGAGAGCTCCAGAGGATTCCCTCACTTAGAGATGGAGTAAAGACCTGTGTGACATGTTGGCCCAGAAGCCATCACGGGAGGGCCCTGCCCTCTCAGGTGTGACACCTGCAGGGCCATCATGGTCAGCTCCAACTCCCCAGCCCCAAAGGCCACACTTCAACCCAGTATTCCAACACAGGATTGACTCTGAAGAAAACATTGGGTGATGCAGGACAGCACTGAAATAACTCATATTTGAAGAAAAACCTCTTATAGCAAAGGTCTGGAGCTCCAGTTCTGGCTGTCAGTACTGAGCCTGCCAAGGCCTTAATGAGCAGCTCCAACAATTAATTACCTCCCCTGTAAAGAATGTGCTCCTTTCCAATTCCACACGTCTCTGTTGGCCAACAGCTCTGGCGTGCGTTCTTCCTTTTCCCTGCCAGATGGAAGAACCCTCCCGTGTCAAACTTCTGCTCCCCCATGGGAACTGCCAGGGATCCAGTCTTTCCTGAGCCGTGGGTGGCACCACAGGTGTGGGATCCTGGTTCTGCTCCAGATTTCCCAACCTACTGATGTGAGCTCCCAGGCTGGCTGTGGTCCCTCATTTTCCCATTCTAAGTCAAATTTATACAGTAACTCTGATCCTATACATGGGATATATATTAAACTGTGTGCAGTTCTGGGTCCAAACATTTGAGAAGGATGGGAAAGCCCTGGAATGTGTCTAGAGAAGGAGAACCAAGCTGGTGATGGGCTGGAAGACATGGAGAGAAAGGGCCTGAGGGGTGACCTCGTGTCTCTGTGCAGCTTCCCGAGGAGAGGATGTGGAGAGGGAGATACTGAGCTCTTCTTGGGATCCAGGGACAGGATGCCTGGGAATGGCTCAAAGCTGCGCAAGGAGAGGGTTAGACTGGACATTGGGAAGCCTCTTTACCAAGAGGGTGGTCAGACACTGGGATGGGCTTCCTGGAGAGGTGGTTGATGCCCCAAACCTGTCGGTGTTGAAGATGCATTTGGACAGTGCCCTTAAAAATGTGCTGTAACTTCCGGTCATCCCTGAAGTGGTCAGGCAGCTGGAGCAATGGTCATTGTAGGTCCCTTCCAATTATCCTATCTTATCCTATCCTACCTTCTTTTCTGAGCTACACAAACATTTGTGTGACCCTCTCAAATGCTTTCTCTCTGTTCACACCCAGCTCCCAAAGTAACAGCAGTGGCACTGGTCCCACGTACAGCCTCTGGCTGCCTCCTAGCATGGATCCAAACATCCCCTGGCATCCCCATCCCCATTGCCCCGTCCTGCCCTGGGCTGCAGCCCCCTCACTGGGGCCAGGCTGGAGGGGATCCCAGGGCAGGACCCCAGCCCCATTCCCTGATGGAGCAGCTCCATCTTGTGCCATTCTTAGCCAGGTGGGATAGCATGAACCCAGCCCTGCCTCGGTGCTGGTGTCAGGGTGGGGTGGCCAAGCCGAGGACCTGGGTCAGGCCAGGGCACATTCAGCAGCTCATCCCCTCAGATGATCCCACTATCCACAATTTCTATCCCTGCAGGCATCGGGCGTCAGAGCGAGCTGCTGCCAAGGAACAGGCTGCACAAGCTTCTCCTGACTCTTTTAGTGAGGATGAAGGCCACCAGCCATGCAGGATGCTCTCCTGGCCTCCCTGAGCATGGAAGAATGTAGGGAAGGGAGATGAGAGCACTGGGGGGGTCTGAGCCTTTTCCGGTCATTGCTGCCTGGTGGTACCAGGAGAAAGGGGACAGGAGGAGGAAATAACCTGAGGAGAAACTTCCTGTGTGTTTATATTGGGAACTAATGACTTCCTGAGCTCTTTGGATGGCCTTGCCCTGATCAGAGCAAGCCTGCAGGACAAGGGCAGTGAACAGGGATGGGGACACCAGGAGCAGTGCAGTGTCAGCTGCCCATCCTGTCGGTCCTGCCGTCACAGCTCGGCAGATCCCAGCCCTGTAACCCCAAACACACATGGGAGTCGTGGGGAGGCTGCAGGAGCTGCTGGCTGAGCCATGGTAGGAGTCACCCACCCAACACTAGGATGGGTCTGGCTTGCTTGGAGCCCAGCAAGTCAGTACCTGCTTCTTGACTCCTTCTACTTTAAACATTTACCTCCTGCTCTTCCTCCAGAGCTTCCTGTGGGGAATCTCTCTTCATTAATGATCTGGAGATGGGACACAGCGTTTGCACTGACTCAAACCCGGGTGTGCCACTGATGGAGCGGAGGGTTGTGCTGCCATCCAGAGGGATCCGAGGAAATGAGCTGGCAGGAACTTCGTGCAGTTCAACGTCTCTTTTATTTTCCTCTGGCCCTTGGGTTCTTCTAGCTCAAACTCACCATCCTCGTGTCTTTTCTGTGCCACACTGTCCTTACTTTACCCTTCTTCAGCAAGCTCTGGCTGCCTTATGCACACAGAGACCTGGGGAGGCTGAGCCCAGCTCCCTCTCAAACAACTGCCCTTCATCACTTCACTTTAAATCCACAAAACTCTTCCCTGCCTGGGCCCATCACATATTTGCTGATCATGAATTCTGGTAGCCAGAAGTAAAGTCAGATGGGTCCTGGGCTCCAGGGTCCAGGCAAAACTCTTTCATGCCAAGCTAGTTGGAAACCCACTCAAGTGGGTATCCAGGACCTCTCCTTGCCTGTTCTGTTTCTTTAGAATCTCTGCTGAGCTATGCCCACGGAATCCCAAAATGGTCTAAGCTGGAAGAGACCTTAAGGATCACCATTTCCACCCCCTGCTATGGACACCTTCCACTAGACCAGATCAGTCAAAGGCCTTGAACACTTCCAGGGATGGGGCAGCCACAGCTGCTCTGGGCACCCTGCCAGGGCCTCACCACCCTTGATTTTGGGGGGGGGGGGGTGTTTGGCTCTTCCACACAGCCATTGATATCTTTCCCAGGAACTGGAGCACAGAGGAACTGAAGGTTGTTGCTCACAGCCTCCGGTGCACTTGGCCATGTTCAGCTCATGTCTGGGACTGTTCTCCCACAGCCGGGAGAGCCCCAGGCCCTGGATGCTGCACTGAGGTGGTTGGTAAGAAGCTTTTCAGCATTTGCAACATATTTTTCAATGACTGATAGGGAAAGTTCATGCCCTCAGGAGTCCTTTTGCTCGGATGACACGGTGTTAGATGACGAATGGATGGTTGTCATACTGAGTTATGCTGATACCACACAGCTGAGCTCAGGGTGCCAGTTTGTGTTAGATCCAGGGATTTTGAAGATTTTGAGATAAAGGAAATGCCTATGTAGATTTTTGACATTCTTCTGGCATTGGGAGCCCAGGTGTCTGTGAGGGATCTTCCCAGGCATTTCACTGCATCTTAGGTAGCTGGAAACCTGCCCCTTCAATTATCATTCCCACTTGGAATGGCACACCATTGCAGCTGGCCTAACTTGGGATGGGATGGAATAGAACAGAATAAAATAGAAGAGAAACAGAGAAGAGTAAAATTAAAATGGAATAGAATGGAATTAGAATAGAATGGAATTAGAATGAAATGGAATGAAATAGAAATAGAATAGAAATGGAATGGAATGGAATGGAATGGAATGGAATGGAATGGAATGGAATGGAATGGAATGGAATAGAATAGAATAGAATAGAATAGAATAGAATAGAATAGAATAGAATAGAATAGAATAGAATAGAATAGAATAGAATAGAATAGAATAGCTTCCAGGGGGAGAAAAGCAATACAGGGAGACTGTAATTATTCTTCAAAGACTTTTTTCTGATAGGTAAATTAGGAGCTGCTTTTTTTTATGGTCAGGATAAGCAGCATCATATCCAAGGGCCATGGTGTGGTCTGGCACCTCCTCCCTTGGCCCGGGGGAGGGCAGGGAATGTGGGGGCTGCTGCAGGTGAAGGTGCTCTGTGGTATTGCTTGAGGCATCTGCAGGAAGCAAGATGGACAAAGAAGACCCAATAAATCACCTGTTTCATGAAAACCACCAAGTTCAGGATCCTTTAGGTCACCTCAGTTGGGAGGGGGGACTCTCATGGAGCTGGATGCAATACTCTTGGTTTCTGAAGCCTGGACAAAGGTTGGTCCTTCCAGAACTGCTTTGCTGCCTTTGCTTCCCATCCTGTGCTTTTGCAACGCTCACACAATGCCAGGTGGGTTTGGGATCCCTCAGTAGATCCCACAGCAGATCCCACCTCCAAGGACTGGGATGGGAACTTGCTCCTTCCTTCCTACAACACGTCCTGAAAAACCTCCCTTGTTTTGCTCGCAGCCAGGATTAGAGGAAATCTAGAAAATGTGATTTCTGAGGGAAGAGTGAAAGAATTGGTTGTTTGGTGCAGGGGAGCAGAGCCTGGGACAGCTGAGGATGAGCTGACCTCCAGCCTCCCCTTTGCAGCTGCGCTTCCTGCCCTGCTGGGATAACCCTCCTCCAATAAATAAAGGGCTGCCATGGAAAAGAAGGGAATAAACTGCTCAGTGTCTGCCCGGAGAGGATGAGGAATCACAGGGTGAAGCTTTAGTCAGACACTGGGGACTGGCTGAGTGTAAACACAGCACTGGGCCAGGACAGCTCCTCTGTGCTGGGGTTCTGTCAGTGGGAGTTTTAGGAGGGAAGAGCACAAATTAAACAAACATCCATCATGAGGGGTTTCAGTTGCACTTACCCTGTGTTGGATTGGGGCGAGCAGCAATTGCTCCAGGCACCCCTCCAGCTCTGCTTGCTCTGCTTCTCTGCTGCTGCTCCCAACAGTCTCGTGGCTCCAGGCAGGCGAAAACTCCCCTCGGCCTGGAGCTGGATCGTCCTCTCTGAGAGTGGATGTTTGGAGGAGGGGTTTGCTCCCATCCCTGTGACGTTCCAGCTGCCTGGATGCAGGAGCAGCACTGCTGGGCTGCCTCAGGCCCATGGCAGGTGGGGAAGGATGAAGAACCACGCTGGAGACAGTGAGGAGGGACCATGGAGCTGGGTGAGCGTTGTCAAAGATCTTCACACTATAAAAACTTCCTTTTTGTTTCTTTAAGGCATTTTAATGGAAACTATTTGGATGTCATATACTGGGGTAACAGGGTAACAACTCCCCAACACTGTGCTGTGAAGCCTGGGTACAGGAGCCTGAGATTTCAATGGTCAGCCTGGGCTTCCATCCCTTGTCCCAGAATCCCAGAATGGTGTGGGGACCTGAAAGATGATCCAGTTCCACCCCCTGCCATGGGCAGGGACACCTTCCACTAGTTTAGGGTGCTCCAAGGCACCTAGGGATGGGACAGCCACAGCTGCTCTGGGCAACCTGGGCCAGGGCCTCCCTACCCTGACAGGGAAGAATTTATCCTAATATCCCATCTAACCCTGCCCTCTGGCAGTGGGAAGCCATTCCTCCTTGTCCTGTCAATCCAGGCCCTTGTCCAAAGTCCCTCTCCAGCTCTCTTGGAGCCCCTTTAGGCACTGGAGGGGTTCCTAAGGTCTGCCTGGAGCCCTTTTCTCCTGAACAGCCTGTTTTGTGCTGGCTCGGGCTGGCTGTGGCTCAGCACCACATCTCCAGGAGAGCAGGGATGGGATTTTTATCCAGGAAGCTGCAGAATCGGCTGCAGTCAGACCTAGTGAACATCTCAAGATGTTCCCCTTGTGTTCAGCTGAGTCTGGTGGTTTTGGCTGGATTCCCAGCCCTTGGCAGCCTGGGGAATCACAGATCTGGATGTAAATAGAACTGGCTCCTAGCGAAGCTTTGCCATGGGGCAGCTCCTTCCCGGAGAGGAAACAAAGCTGTCAGATGCTGCTGAGGGACACAGCAGCCCCACAGCCCCTCATACTGCCTCTGGCTCCTCCACCCTCTGCTCCCAGGAAGACAAACATCCTCAAGAGGATTCTCAGGAACAGCTTTGGGAAAGATTTCCCCTTTTGAGAAGCAAAGGCCTTGAGGACTCTGCTTCATCTGGGTTCTTGCACAGGGTGTCTGGCTCTGCACACACTGACCTGAGGGGGATGATAATGTCCTCCCACTATAAATGGTCATGGATTTGTGCAACAGTCACATTACAGGCTTGGGGAGTCTCATTTCTGTCTCCATAAAACTTCCTGGAAAACTCCATAAAAGAAAACACTGTATCCACTTTAATTACAAAAAGCCTGGGAAGTGAATATTTAGTTTGTTTACAGTTTGACATCCTCCTCCTTTGCTCGAGACCTTAACATCAATGTGTGTGTGTTGGGCTGGAAATTTTGATGTGTTGTCTAATTTTCTTTATTACTTCCCTTTTTGAAAAAATAGAGAAGAGGGAAGGGCACAGTCACCTCCTCACAAACGGTTACTGCTGGGCAGCCCACGGAACCATTTACCAGCAGGGGAATTGTGGAAAGGAGGAAGGAGCCCTGCCTCATGAAATAGAAGAAATACCACAGGAAGCTAAGGAAGAAGAAATAAAGAATCAGTATAAATGACCAAAAGCAAAACTCAAGTTTTTAAAGAGAGATCAGGTAGTTAAAGCATCAGAGAACAACCTGATAAAACCCTGAATGGGTTGGGTTGGAAGGGACCTTAAAGCCCATCCAGTGCCACCCTTTGCCACGGGCAGGGACACCTTCCACTGTCCCAGGCTGCTCCAAGCCCTGTCCAACCTGGCCTTGGACACTTCCAGGGCTGGGGCAGCCACAGCTTCTCTGGGCAGGCTAAACACCCTCAGCTCTCCCAGCCTGTCTCCAGAGCAGAGGAGCTCCAGCCCTCAGAGCATTTTTCAGAGAAATCTCTTTGTTTATCTGTTTTGTCCTCATTTCCACCCTTCTATCCCAGGCAGAAGCCACGTCCCAGAGAAGTCTGTGCAAGCCTCAGGTGTGATGCAGAGCTGCAATTTTGAGGTGTCCAGGCCCCAGTGGCTGATGTCCTGCCTGAACTCGGGCACACCCTGGCACAGAGCTGCCACTGAGTGCCCAGCCCTGTGCTGGGCAGAGCTGCAGGGCCACGCTCAGCCCCGCAGGCACCTGCACCCGGGCTGGGGGGATTCCAGCAATCAGGGGTGGGGGGGATGCTGGAGCCCCAATGGCCTCTCCTCTGGGCACCACAGCAATGGGGATGGGGTGCCCTGGCTGAGCCAGGCTCTGATTTCTATTGCCTGGCCATCAGCCATGTCCCTTCTGCTGTCCCCAGTGACCTTCTGGCCATGCCCTGGCTCTGTGCCATGCCTGGAGCTGGCACAGGGCCAGCACACACCTCCCACACTGACATGCTCTGAGTCCCAGAGCAAGCCCAGCCCCACCTCTGCCCCCCTGATTTTTGGAATCAGGTAAAACTCAATCCAATACCTAAAAGCAAACCCTCCAAGGATGTGGAAAGCTGGCAGGGGTCCTGCCTGGGCACAGGGACATGCTCCTCAGCCCATTTTCAGTTCATCACTGGCAGCTACCCAGAGAGAGGACACAAGCTCATCCCTCCTCACACTTGGGACAAAAAGCAGCAGCTTTTAATGGGCTTTTCCCCCATTTTGCTGGAGCACAAAGCAGCTCCACTCCTTGTTTTCCAAAAGCTTTTAGGATTGTGTACTACAAAGTCTCCAGCCAGAGCTATAAATCCCACAGCTGTGTCCTGCAGATGAGAGATTTAGTTTGGGTTCAGATCTGGGTTTTGGAAAGGCCAACACCATCCTGAGCACAGGCAACATGAATGGCACGAGTCCACCCTTGAGAACAGCAAACTGTGAGAGCCCTGCTCCTCCTTGAGGGCTCCAAAAGGACAGAAATCTTTGTTGGTTGATTCTGGATCCACAGACTGATAAAAGCACCATGTTTGTGTTTAACCCTTCCACTTCCTGTTTGGGCTTCTGTCTTCTATTACCAACAGGGCTAAAAGAGATAATAGGAGAAATGAACAAAAAAAAAAAATCATCCTGAAAAGCCCTTTCAGGCCCAGCTACTTGTGGGTTCATCCCCCTGCTTCTGCCAAAGCTGCCTTTTGGGGTGACAGGAGAGCAGTTTTTTGAAGAGTATCCGCAAGGTGCGTACAGCCTCAACAGGCACTTCCTCTGTGGGAATAAATCACCACTTTCAGTTTTTTAATCCAGGATTTGCATCCAGGTGTTTCACATAGATTGAAGGAGGAGGTTGAAATCACAGAGAGTGCAAGTGCAAAAGAAACAATAAATACAAACTTTTATGGGGTCTGGCACAGGGGCCCCTGCCCATCCCTGGGTGTGCCAGGGGCTGCCCCTTCATAAGGAATTCCTGCTGCCACAGGGGCAGTGGAGCACATTTCCCTCTTCCCCCAAACTGGACTCTAGAAAATCTTTTGAGAAGTCACTTGATTCATCTTGTGCTTCAGATCCCTATTTAGTAACATTTAGATTGCAAAAGCCCTCTAAGATCATCGAGTCCAACTGTTCCCCATGGCACTGCCAGGACCACCACTGACCCCTGTCCCCAGGTGCCACATCCACAGGGCTTTCACATCCTTCCAAGGATGGGGACTCCCCCACTGCCCTGGGAATAGGGTCTCTCATACACAAGAGCTCTCAATTCCAGAATCAGTAGGACTATAAGGACAAAATAAAGGGGAGGGGCAGGGGCTGTGTGGGAAGGGAAGGACAAGATAAACAGGAAAAAAGACCAAATAAAGATACAGAAGAATAGATCCCAGAGAGCTGAGGATCCACTGAGTCAGTGGTGAGGCCGAGTAAGGTCAAGCACCAGATGCAGAGATGCACCTGAGACACGACAGAACCCCAGCATGGCTTGGGTTGGAAGGGACTTTAAAGACCACCCAGTCCCACCCCCTGCCATGGGCAGGGACACCTTCCACTATCCCAGGGTGCTCCAACCAAGCCCCATCCAACCTGGCCTTGGACACTTCCAGGGATGGGGCAGCCACAGCTGCTCTGGGCACCCTGTGCCAGCCAGTATTTTGTCTCTCTAGAGCCCAGCTGAGCTACAAGTTCTCAGGTAGGAAGAAGTCCATTGATAACACCAAAGCTCCTGCCCTGGCCAGGAACCTCCCCTAGTGATCTCTCCCAGCACCTCCTCTGCTCCAGCTGCTTCCCCTGAGAGCTGGGGATGGCTCCAGGCTCAGTTTTCCTTCCAGGCAGTGATCTCCCGCACAGTTACTGCAGGGGCTAAGAAGTCAGGCAGCCACACTGCACAAGAGCAGCTCCACGTGTCACCCTCCCAGCAGCAGCTGGGGCTCCAAATACACAAATAAAGAGGAGAGAAGGAAGAGGTCAACTGCTCCAGGCTGTCTGCAAGGACAAGAAGCACTGAGTCAATACTCTTCTTGGTTTCTCCTTGCTGCAACACAAGAGCAAACGCTGACAGGATGATGAAGCTCCAAACAAGATGTATCAGAGGGCATGGAACCCTCCACTTCCCCTCCCTGAGCTTTGGGGCAGGTTGAACAGACCCTGGCCAGGAATGCTGGGGGTAAAATCAGCCTTGCCAGGGGCTGTGTGGGAGCCTGGCTGTGTCCTCCAGTTCAGCTGCAGCTCTTATTTCTACAAAGGCCAGGACTTTCCTATAGGATTTGGCCCCAAATCCATAGATTTGAGCCAATCTTAATCAACCCAAAGAGTCAGGGCTGCCAGAACATGGACTGGACTGAGCTGAAGCTCCTTAGCAGGCTGCGTGACAATGAGGCAGCACAGGCAGCAGGGACATCAAAACTCAACCCTCAGTCCTTGGGCAGGACCTGCTCCTTGAGGGCAGCCTCAGGGAAGTTTAACAGGGAAACAGCCAAAGGACACTGGTAGGTGACAGTCCAAGCACTGCACAGGTCCTGGACACACCCAGGAGAGGGGAGAGAGCAAACAGGAGCAGCTTGGGGACACAGCCAGAGCCAGCAGCAGCTGTAGCCAGGAGCTGCTTCCCACCAGTGACAGCCACGGTACCTGTGTGGGTGTCAGTGGAGTGTCACTGTCCCAGATCCGCCCCCACACAGCCCAGCAAGTCCCCCCAAATGCCAGCGGTGCCCAGCAGGTGAGGCAGCCTTGTCACCACCTCCCTCTGCAGGGACCTTCACAGCCTTCAGCTCATGCCAGCGCTGCAAGGCCCAATCCCTATGGAAGGATCCGTCCCTTTTCCAGCCTCCCGCTCACGCTCCTGGGAGTGCAAGCTCAGCAGCTGGAAAGGCTGGCCCAGGGAGGGTGCCCCAGTGCTGCTGGCACTTCACTGGGACTGAGAACTCTCCCTGGGCAGGCAGGTGGCCAGGTACTGCCCATCCCATCCCCATGGCAGGATTTGGAGCTGAAGGCAGGAAGCTGCAGAACCTGGAGCCATCCCCAGGACTGGTATGTGCAGGGGCTCCACGGAGAGCCCGGAAACGGGTCATTCAGTGCCAGCACCTGGCACAGCAGCACCAGGGAATGCTGCTGCCTCCACGGCTGGAATTCCCCCAGGGCTTGGAATAACACCTACCTTTCATCCTTTTGCTTTTCTTGGCCAAGTAGACTGCAAAGGTGCACCCAGCTGCCCAACAGCCCCCCCAGAGCAGCCTGGGCTGACAGAGCCAAGAGGCTGCCCTGGCCCAGCAGGGCCCGTTGGACCCCTGGGGACCATTTCCCTGCTGGCAGGGCTGCCCTGGGAGCGTTTCTTGAGGCAGATGTGTGTGAGCACCCCCCTCCTGGGGCACACAGGTAGCCAGAACTGCTGTTCTCAGTGCTGGCAGTGCCAGCCCAGGGAGGAAGCTCTGTTAAACAATGCCAAAAAATACTTTATTTACCAAAACCACATTAAAATACCACAAAGACTGTCCCATCCTGCCTCAGCGCATGGCTCAGGATCCTGGAGGAGGCTTGTAGAGCTCACGCAGCAGCACCAGCTTCGTGGCCAGCAGAAGCTCACGGTGGCCAAGGTGGCTCCTCCTGCTGTAGCGGGACAGCCGGGAGGCCTCCAGGGCCACATCCCCGAGGAGCTGGGGACTGCCCAGCCAGGCCAGCACAGAAGCCACAAGGCAGGAATCCCCAGTGGAACATGTCTGTGGGGAGAGCAACCAACAGCATCAGCACAGCCGGCACTGCCCAGCCCCAGCCACCACAGCCTCAGTTTGGGATCATGGAATCATTCAGGTTGGAAAAGCCCATAAAGATCAAATCCAACCGTTCCCCCAGCACTGCTAAGGCTTCCATTAACCCACAAAATCCACACATCCTTTAAACCCCTCCAGGGATGGTGACACCACCGCCCTGGGCTCACCTCCACCCAGCATCCAGCGAGGATGAGCAGGCAGAGCTCGGCGAGCAGGAGGCTGCACCCCAGCCCAGCCGGTATTTACCTGGTTTAGGAGCTTGTAGATGTGGGCAGAATAAGCCACTTTCTTCTTCTGCCTGCAGAGACGGAGACAGTGAAGGCTCTGCCAGGCACATCCATCTGCTGCCTTCGGCCGCGGGGGCTCAGGGAGGGTGGGGGGTCCAGGCTCCATCGCTGCTGCCCGCGCTCAGTGCTGGGGTCACACACACTGCCTGTGGCTACAAAACCTCTGCCGAGGGGGAGCCAAGAAGGGGCTGAACTGCCCTCATCCCCCACTGCCACCTCACCCTGTCCTTGCCAGGGCACTAATTAGCATCAGGCAAATTAGGCACTTACAACAACACCAAAGCCATTCAGCACATTGCATAAACAAGGCCAGAAGACACCCCCTCCACGAAGCTAAACACATCAGACAAACAAAGCACAAATAGGGGATTTTTCTTCCCAGCTCACCTCTGAGAGCTCCTCCAGTCTCGTCCTCCCCCAGGAGCAGAGAGGGAGGCAGGATCTGCTGCCTATAACCAGGGGGGATCATTGCTTTCAGCTGCGAGGGGAGGGGCGCACCCAGCTGCAGGGATGGGGATGGAGATGGAGACAAGGACAGGGATGGCCATACCACCTCACACCTGCACCTTGTCTCCTACACTCAAACCAGCCATTCTTGCCCAAAATTCTTGTAGGTGAGGCTGCGTCAGCTCCCAGGTCCCCTCCAGCCCCACTGCCCTAATTAGTATCATTAATGTAATTAGCCTGTGCTGCTGGATCTGAGGGGGCTTTGTGGGGTTTATTCTGCATTAATTTGAGGGCGTTCCAGGGTTTCACTAAGCACCAGAGTGAGCAGGGTCTGAGGGGGCACCCCGGGGTGGGGGTTACCCTGGGTGCAGGATCTGCTTTCTCCCCCCTGTCCTGGCAGGGGTCTCAGTGCAGAACCCTGTTCTGTGGTGTTTGTGGCACTGGGGTACAGCAAAGGGGGGTCAGTGTGTTCTGGATGTGGCCCTATCCTCAGGGGGATGAGTTTTTGAGGGGGGGACCCCTCGGGTGCAGCCCCCCACCCCACAGGGTGTTTGTGGGGAGTCCCTGGGGTGCAGCAGCTTTTCTGGCAGGGTATGGGGTGGGGTTGGGTGTCCCCGCAGGACACTGTGGAGACGGGTGGGGGATCCTGGGATGCAGGATCTGTCCCAGAGGGAGGGGAAAGAGAAGGTGTCCCCCGAGTGCAGGATCCAGCCCTGCTCTGGGATGGCGATTCCACAGGGTGCAGGATGTGGCCCTGTAGCACATCCCGATGCAGGGTCTGCCCCTGAGGTGGGGAGGGCGAGCCTCTCCAGATGAAGAATGTGACCCCTTAGCACCCTGTGCTGGGTGGATGGGTGGCTCCCCTGGGTGCAGGATACACCCCAGGAAGAAGTCTCCCCCTCTGAAGGACATCCCCATCCTGCAGCCCCCTGCAGCCCCTCATCCTGGGGGTCTCCCATGTGCAGAATGTGACCCTTTAGCACCTTGCATTTGGGGGGGGGGGGGGGGGGCTCCCCTGAGTGAAGGATTCACCCCAAGGAGTGTATCCTCCGGAGGGGGGGGACAGCACCCTGCAGCCCCTTATCCTGGGGGTCTTTTCAGGTGCAGAAAGCGGCCTCTTAGCACCCTGTGCTGTGGTGGGGGGTCTCTCCCCAGGTGCAGGATGCGACCCTTTCGCACACTGTGTTGGAGAGGGGACTCTCCTGGGTCCAGGATACACCGCGGGAAGGAATTATTCCCCTCCGAATCACATCCTCCCCTGCCCGGAGCACCCTGCAGCCCCCCACCCTGGGGATCTCCCCGCGTGCAGAGCAATGTAAGTAGCCCAAGGCTGGTTCTTGTTCTGGTTCTGGGTGCCCGGGTGCTGCAGGGGGACTTCTTGTGTGGTTTATTCTGCATTACTTTGGGGAGATTCTGGGGTTTCAGTAAACGCCGGAGTGAGCAGGGTCTGGAGGGGCACCCAGGCGGGTGGGAGCAGGACTGACCCTGCCGGGTGGGGTTCCCTTGGGTGCAGGATCTGCTTTCTCCTCCCGGTCCTGGCAGAGGCTAGAAAGCACCCTATATGTGGGGTGTGAGGGGGGCTCCTCTGGTTGCAGGCCACACCCCAGGCAGCACAGCCCGTGCCCCAAAGCACAAATCCCCCATCCCGGAGCTCCCGATCCCGGTTTCCCCGGGGTCCTCGCCCCAGCCGTGCCGCCATCCCCGCCTGCAGCGCGCGGCTCCCGCCGCCAGGGGGCGCTCCCGCCGCGCCCC
>VWZW01002934.1:90373-157377 GCA_013397115.1 Edolisoma coerulescens | reverse complement strand
GGCGGGGATGGGGTGTGAGGGGGGTGAGGATCCGAAACCCTCCCTGAGCCTCCCCCGCCTCTGCCGCTCCCTGGCTGAGCAAGCCCGCACAAAAGTGTGGATTTTTCTATGAAATGGAAGAGCCGGGTGAGGATGAGGGTGCTCAGGGTGTACCAAGCCCTGGGGGCTGCGGGGGCTCTCAGTCCCGCCTCTGGAAAACCTCCCTCCGGACTCACCTGCCTCAGTGCCCACCTCCCTCATGGGATCATGGAGTGGTTTAGGAGCGAAGGGACCTTATGGACTTTACTTTTAAACAGTATGTTGTTGATCTTACCCTATATCACAGAATCCCAGAATGATTTGGGTTGGGAAGGGACTTTAAAGCCCATCCAGTTCCACCCCTGCCATGGACAGGGACACCTTCCGCTGTCCCAGGTTGCTCCCAGCCCCGTCCAGCCTGGCCTTGGGCCCTCCCAGGGATCCAGGGGCAGCCACAGCTGCTCTGGGTACGCTGTCCCACTCCCCTCTCCCAGGTTTCTCGCCTATGCTGGCATTCTGCAAAGTTGCTTTGGAAAAAAAAAAAAGGAGCAATAAAAGTCACCAAGTCCAAGGTTGCTCCATCCCGTGGGGGCATTGCAGCCGCTCGCTGGTGTGGACTTGCTGTGTTAACATTTCATGATTTTTATGGTTCTGTTTCCCTTGTAGACGTGGTGGGTGCTGGGAAGATCTACATTTTCCTGCCCGTTCCCTCTCAAGCAGAACTAAATCCTGGGCAGCACTGATAGAGGACGGCCGGGGGACCCTAAGTCTGCGGCTGCTTTTCACTTTCCGTTATAAAACATTCATGGGAGCTTCTCCTGATAAACTCTTATGCCCCTGCTTGTGCAAGGATTTGATAATTGTCAAAGGGAAGCCTTTGGGATTAAAATGTGACTTGTTGGCTGTGTCCCATCCCTGTTCTGCTCAGGCTTTCCTGCCTGTTCCTCTCCTGCCACTTGTGTTCTGGAGAGTGTTGGAATCAGTTACCTGTCAGGCCCCTGGGGTTGCTGGATGCACCTGAGAGTGGCTCTGGAAATAGATGGGAGATGGGCTAAGCTCCCTCAGCAGGCTTGAAACTATTGAGGAAGGAGAAAATTAAGCTTTTTCAGACAATTGTGATGCCTCCTCTGGATGAAATCTGTAGATTTTGAGATCTGGCTGCTTCAGCCGCTGAGTGCTCGGGAATTTTTGTGCCACACAGCTACAGGGTGTACCTGTGCCCTGAGGTGCTGCAGGGTTAGGGCTCAGATCCTGTGGGGTGTAATAACAACCAGCATACTTCATGCTGTTTTCCTTTTGTATTTTGCATTTCTGTTTGGGCAGAGAGGGCATTTGTGTTTGAATATAAGAATAAGAACAGTTGAGCTTTGAACATGATGTCAGATTTAAATGAATTTTGCAGTGCCTCTAAAAGTTATATTCGTTTCTCATTTGTATACTCCATGACATTGTAATTGTATTAGAAAGGGCTTGCACAGAGTATCTTTGTAATTAGCAGGAAACTTATGTGTCACAGTTTGTTCTTGGGGTTTCATTCTTTGGTTAATGTCTACTAGAAATCTAAATGAAGTATTGGAAATGGATTGATAGCTTAAAAATCAACGTGGCATGTTGGTTGTCTTTAGGAATCCATTGAGAGGTGCCTTGCAGGGACAGACTTTGCTAATTTTGTATGAAAGGATGAGAAGAACAAGCCAGCAGTCCTGGATCCTTACAATAAATGTGCAGCTTCATTTATTTCTTTCTCTGTGCTGTTGCTGATGGTGCCTGAGGGTGTTGTCAGGACATCCCCGCTGTGTCTGATACACCTTGGAGGCCCCGTTTAACTGCAGTGTCTTGGGCACTGGCACTCAAACCTACCCAAAGCCAGGCTTATCCTCTGACAGTGGTTCAGACTTGAGTTCTTCTCACCCGGCCGTGAGCTCTGCCTGAGCTTCAAGGTCATCTGGTGTTTGTGCTGTGGGCAGAACAGGCTTTTGTCAAAAGCTAATTGATACTGTTAATTTTTCTAACCCTGGTGCTGTCATCCCCTGCCTGTAGGCCTGTCTGCACTGGGACATTTGGGAAAGCTGATGCGAATTTCCCAAAAGTGTGGCCTTGCAGTAAAGTTGCTGAGCTCTGCCGAGTGTTGGGCGCTGTGTGGTGGCCCTGGGCTGCCGCCCCAGCCCCGCTGCTGGTGTTCTGCAAGACCCGGGCAACACTTGCTGCTCACATTTTACTGCTCTGGAGAGGGCAATTGACTCTTGGTGCTGACATGTAGGAAACCGTGTGAGACCCAACGCACGACCTGCTCAAGGGTTGGTTATGTCACTTGTGAGATGGCAGAGTCCCCTTTGTGCTGGTCGTGTGCTGAGCAGAGGGAAGGAGTTGCTGCTCCTCCGTCACGGAGTCCCTGTGGCGGGGTTTGTTCAGTTTACACTTGGATGGGCTCCACCCTATTCCATAAATCCAGATTTCTGCCAGAGCTATTTTTGTTCGGGGTCACTGGCTGACCCGAGACGGGCTGTGCTGGATTTAGTTCCCAAGTGAGCCCAGATGTGGGTGGAATTGAAATCATACCAGTTTCGGTGCATGTGAGGATATTTCCCCAAGGATGTCTGTAGTGGGAAAAAGAGGAACGTTGAAGCTGCACTTTTCATTAGTGTAGTACTTGAATTCAGTGGTGTTGACATGGGCTGGATGAGTGTGCCTGGGTAGGTGGGTGGATGCAATGTGAATTTACTACCTCATCTCTCGTGCCCAGTTATTTGTAGGTTTGAGTGGTGATTCAGCAGGGATATCACAGTGTCAGTATCTTTTCATGGCTGTGTCTTACAGCTACTTAATGAATGTTTCATTGGACACTCAGAAGTCACTGCGTGTTACGCTTTATTGTAAATAAAAGTCATCCTGTCCTTGAATTCCTTAGTCCTGAGCGCACTTCATCCCAGGGTCTGGTTGTGATTCTTAGTCATCAGAATAATTAAAAAAAAAGAAAAGCAGGGCTATGGGAACTGTGTGGACTCAGTAGCTTTGTTTCTTTCTGGTAACCTCCTATAGTAACAGACAATTGTTTCTGGAATGTTCATAAATCAGAATTATTAAAACAGCCGTATTTGAGAGGTCTGTGTGTCAGCAATTGCCCGTCATCCCTTCAGTGAGTGCCTGCTCATCTCTGCACTGCTGCAGGAGTAACTGGCAATTCCATTCACTGGACATCAGATTAATTGAAAGACTCCTTAAAATAGGGAATCTTTTTGTGTCCAGCAGCTTTCAGGTCCTGCCATTGGCAGGCAGGTATTTATCTGTATTTAAGTGTTACTTGCTGTAAGTGATGGGAGAACACTCTGGACTTGGTAAAACTCTTTATTTCACTGGTTTTGAGTAATTATGACCATAAGTATTCCATGGCAGGTGGAGTGAGATGGTGCTTGTGGAAAGGGAATGTTGGTCCGGCCAGAGCTGCTCGGCTTTTGCAGAAATTGTGGTGTAAATGAAACTATTGGGTAAGAGAAGCAGGAAACTGCATCACCTAATTTTCTTCATGCCACAGTGAAAATTTCAAGTAGTAAAAGTTACCATTTTTAGTTTACTTCCTCATAAGGAAGAAGGCAAGAAACTTGTTTTTCACAAGTATGAAATATTCTGGTTTATCAAGTGATCACTTGTATTACACTGCAAAGACCACTCACTGTTCTGTACAACTTGCATTTGTCTTGACAAACAAATCAAACCTCAGAGTGTTAAAAATGGGATCTGTGGAATGCAAAGAGGGAGCTGGAGTTCTTGAATTATCTGTTGTGCAGCCTTGGCGATGCCTTTGGGAGTAAATTCAGAGCAGTTACTCCTCCCAGGGTCTCAGGTGTGTTCCAGGACACTCAGATAGGACCCATCCGCTCTGTGCTGGGCAATAGGATCATGTGGGGGCCCAACTGTGGGCAAACCCAGCACCCCCGAATCACTGGGAGTGGGAAACCACATGGAAATGCAGGGGAAAGCAGACAATTACACAGGGCAGCATCAGGGCAGTGTTTGGGGTAAGTCTGATGTGAGCTGTGTGCTCGTGGTGTTTGTGTTCCCACATCTGCATCGTGAGCAGGTGCCACCTGACTCATCCTCCACCGATTTCTAGCGAGTTGCTCATTTTTCACAAGCATTGTGCAAATCCCCCCTGGGAACACAACAGATCTGTGTCACTGTTATTAAAGAATTCAAGGATGTATGAAAGGAAGACAGAGAGAGCACCTGCTTATGTGTAATGATTGTAAAATGAATTCAGGGTTGTTTTCCTCTTCTTTTAACTACTTCCAGCATGAAACCAGCTGTGGAAGGCTGTACTTGCTGCTCACATAGTTCCTGGTCATCCCAGCCCACCTGAGCCTGACGATGTGGTGCAAAGAACTGTGGATTAATAGTCCTTGCAGTTGTCTCCCCGTACTTGTGGTGACTTCTGGCCTCCTAAAGCAGCATTTCATAAAAACACAGTTCTGTGTTCACTTAAAAACACACAAAAGTGGTTTTTCTACTGTTTCTCAACTATCTCACAAACCCCAGCATTTTAAGATTAAAGCAACAGTTCTAGATCCATATTTATTGCAGGTGCCTTTGAAACATAGATAATATTTGCTATGATTATTAATATTTTTGGCATCAAGAACCTATACTGAAAATCTGGTTCTCCTGAGAATGTGCTGAAAGTATGTGGTGCTAGGGAAGTGTTTGCTGTGCAGGCAGGGCTGAGGTGTGGGCTGGAGTCCTAGAAAAAGGTTGGAGCGAACTGAAACGGGGAGTTGGGCTTTAAATGCTGCAGAGGGATGTCTGAAGGGGATTTTCTTGAGGCTGTACCTTTTGGGCCTCTGTCAAAAAAACCCCGTTGTTTTTCTGGATGATGATCTGGATGATGAGGCCATAATTTAGAATCATAAAATCACAGAATAGTTTGGGTTGGAAGGGACCCTAAAGTTCATCCATTTCCACCCCCATGTCCCTTCCATGGGAGCAGGTTGCTCCAAGTCCCTGGCCTTGGACACTTCCAGGGAAGAGCTTTAAGTTCTGAAAGGCTGAACTCCTGTTCTGCCATTTAGTGTCTGCAGACTGGGTTGTTTTCCTTTCCTTTTTCAGGTGTGGAAAAGCAAGCACAAGTTCTGGGGTTGAGCAAATGCTTTAATTTGTCCCCATCTTCAGGAAATCAGTGTCCCTGTAATCTGTTAGGAACAATTCTTAGCTGGGCTGTGGGTCCCATTTGATTCTTGCTCTGTACCACACCCTTTCTGCTCTTCCCTTGATGAACCTCAGTTGCAGTTTTGGAGTGGAGGGTGCTGTCTGTATTACATTGATATTTTTACACTGACTTCCTTATCTTTTGAGCACCATCTTAAACATTCATATTTGGGGTTGAAGTTGCGGTGGGAGAGGTTTGGCTTCCCATGAGGTAATAAACTGTATTTAATCCCAGCAGAGGAAATATTATGTGAATGCTTGGTTTCATTTGTGCTTTTGCTAATGAAATATTCATGCTTCATAAACAAGCTTTTCATGCCTTTAAGCCATTTTAATTTCCTCATTCTAAATAGAAATGAATATTTGAATTGTTCATGTGGTGTTGGATTAAAGAGCTGCTGGGAAGAGGCTGCTTTCTCCCTGGAGAGGGGCACCTGCCTCCGGGTGCTGCAGGACACTCCTTGCTCTGCTCAGGCCAGCAGCAGTTGAGTCTCATCAGCCCTTCTTGGCTTCCTTGGAGTTGCTCAGCCTGCAGAAGCTGTCTCGTGTCACAGTTTGGAATGAATGGAATGAAAATTCCCCTTAGTCCATTAAAATCTGACTTAGGAGCTTGGCCAGGGGCCAGCCTGATCTTCAGAGATGGAAAAGACCATCGATCTCACTTAAAAAGCAAACCCCATCCAGACGAGTAGCAAAGGCAGGATCCAGGCCAGCTTCCTGACTCCACAGGGACTGTTCAGCCCTGGAGCTGCTGCAGGTGTGCTCTGGGATTCCTGACTGGAATTCCCATGTACCAGGCTTTGAATGGGGTGATGTCCAGCCTGGAATTTGTTTTGCCTCTGTATGTGCTGAGTTTATCTGGTTTCACTGGTCCTTCCTTAGCACATCTGCCCTCCCTGCCTGCTGAAAGCCTCCTTAGAGGGAAGTTTTACAGGAGTCTTTTTATAGCAGCTGGGTGGGGGAGTGTTTAATAATTTTAGCACCTGGGTGTGGAATAATATACTAGGTCAGATTTATGAATGAGATCAGTCTTTCAGGGTGCCTTGTACTTCTAAACTCTGAGGCTGCCGATGCTGTGCCCCAAACCTGCTGGTCCTGCTTCCAGCTGCTTCTGGTCCTTGTCAGAGCACAGGTAACGACATCTAACTGTGGGTAGGTAGCAGCAAGTTGGGGAGGGACATCCATGGCACGTGGCATCAGGTGTGAAACAAAAATTTGACAGAATCAGTGAAGTAACCAGAACTATGGGGAATTAGCTCAATAGGAAATGCCCTTTCTTGCACTCTTAAAAGCATTTTTTCCTGCTGTTTACACAAAGTATATCTACAAAAATCAGCTGGTAATTTAGGAATTCCTCAGCAGCCTTTTGGCTTTCATCCTTACTCTGTAATTATTTCGTAGATTCTGATGAAGTGCTGTGGGTCCTGAAGCTCCTCAGAGTTGCAGTGCATCTGGGATGCTGTCAAGTGGAATCCTGTTCTGGTTTTTGACTACCACATGTTTGAGGTGGCTTGTGTAACCTGCATCATCTTAACTGAAGTAATTTATCATCACCTGCTGAGTTTCACCAGCTGAAGGTTGACTCTAAGATCTGCTAAACTCTTACAGTAAATATTAGCTAATACTTCCAAATACTTCCAGTGAGTCTCGTGGCCTCCTTTAGTCAAGAGTCCTTTGCATTGACTTCTGTTCAACATCTGCCTCTCCAGGTGGCTTTACTGATCTAACACTCACTGAGCCCTTGCATTTCTTTGACTCTTTGCATTTCTTCTGGCTGAGCAGGCTTTGACACCACCTGAACTTTTTTTTTTTACTCAGTATTTACTCAAATATTTACTCAATATTTACTCAAATTCCTTTAGAGATGCAGATCTCATGAGGTGTTTGGAGTTACATCATCTCTCTCTGCATCCCTGGGTCATGATTGCATCTTTTTATGGAATGAAGGAATTCTGAGAGGGGGAGAAGGAAACAGATGTCTGCACACTTGCCTGTAAGTGTGAAATAGGGGAGCTGTGTGTCCCCTGGTGGCAAATGCTCATTTCCAGTTCTCTGAAGCAAAAATACAGTTTGTAAAGATTTCTGTTCCTTTAAGGGCTTTTTTGGTGAAATGTGATGAGATCTCAGCTCCCGATGCTGCTGTCACATGCTGATGTTCCTGTATTAGGCCAGGAGGAAAAGTGTTCGCTTGTGGTGTTTTCAAGTGCTAAAAGAACAGCCTGGCTGTGAGGCTGTTCTGTCTTTGGGAGTGAAAAAAGGGGCATTAGATAGACTTAACTTGTTTGAAAATACTTCTTTTTTTTCTTCAAATCTAAGCCATTAAAACTGTTCCTGAGGTAACCTCTGTCTTTGGCTAGGAATGAGGTTTTTCTGGTCTCTGAGTTAGTTGTTCTCTGTGGCAGCAACACCCCAAGTGGTTCCTTTGGGTGATGGTTTAGGTGGACAACAGATACTATCCTGTCAGGGCCCAGCTGAGGTGGGAGGAAGAGCGGGTATCTTGGAAAGACCTTTTAAATAAAATAGTTGTTAATGATAAGCCAGAGGACCCAACCCTGACATCACTGATGGTCTTGCAGTGCTCAAGTTCTCAGGCTCAGCAGCAGAACTGTGACTGGGGCATAACAAGCCTGCTCTTGCTCTAACTCTTGGTGGTGGTGGTGGTATTTTCCATTCTGCGCCCAGTAATTTCTGAGCATTTTTCTGTGCAGACTTTAAATTTTCTCCTTGAACAGTGCTGGAATATTTGTTCATCAGTTTTGTCCTGTTCTGCTGAAGCATTTTGCAGCCCACGTTTCCTGGCTGCTGGGATGCTGCTGACCTTCCCTTCTGGGTTTAAAAGTTGGCAGTGACCTGCCCTGTGGCTGCCACTTGCCCAATGTGACCTGCCAGTCTTGAGATGTGTGACACTTCAGAGAACAGTTTGTGTGTGACTGTTGAGCTGGTCTGATCCAGAGCTTTATTTCCAGGAAAATGTACCATTGGGTGAAAATACGGCATTAAACCAGTTCCATGTCCCTGGGCAGCCACTTACCTGCCACAGTGTCATTTCTCATCCTTGCATGTTTCTTGCTCTGCTCCGGGGTGTCAGGCATTGACTCCCACTGTCCCTCCAAGAAGTGTTGTCCCACCTGACCTTCCTTTCTCCTCCTGCTTACTTTCCATATTTCTGTAACTGTGGTGCCCTCCTGGTCATCCTTGGTGACTCCTCTCTCCTCTTTCAGTACCTTCTGTGTGCAGCTGGACACCTCTGCCCAGCTTTCCCCCTTGCTGTTGATGTCCCTTCAGCTCTCCCAGTGTCCTCTCTGATCTTGGGCTGATCTCTCCAGCCTTGCCCAGTCTGTCAGCTAGAATTCCCTGGGGCTGGAGCAAGTGAGCTCCTCTGGACAGCAGTTCACTTGTTCCACCTGCACTGTTGGACTCGGTCCTTTCTAGGCCTTTGCATCCCAAGTCAGGTGTTGTTATTCCCCTGTGGTGTGTCAGGCCCAAGCCTGAGCCATACACAGAGCCCAGTCTTGCCCAGAGTCACCTCACACTGATTTTTGTGCTCATTCCTTCTCTTGTGCCTTGACAAAACCCCCTTTCCCACAGAGCTTGATCAGAGTTATCTGCAAAGACTGCTTTTCCTCTCAGTTCTATCTCCTTCACCCATCTCCTTACCTCCCTCCTGTTCCACCTCAGAACACAGCTTATCTCCTCCCCGTGCTTATCAGTTTCTCCCGCAGGACTGATCTGTACCGTATCTGTCTGAGAACTTTCTGACCAGCATTTCTGTGCTTTTTCCCCAGTTGCTCCTTTTGGCATGCAAGAAACACCATATAACTTTCAGCAAAGACACTGCCTCCTCCTTCCATGTGTAATTTATGGAGCCCACACAAAGTGTGCCACGGTAGGAGGTTTGGAGTGCTGCTATCACTGATTATCGTGTTCATCTGCTCAGGTCGTTTCCTGGCTCCACGCTGGATCCCAGCCCGCTGGAGTTCATGTTCTCTTGGGTCTGGACAGAGCCTGCCCCGATCTTATCCTGCCTGAGGTTGTTCAGGTAGAAAATTATCTGATTAGAGTATCTTGATATGTTCCTGTTTAAGGTTGATGTAACTTAATTTGGGAAGCCTGAAGGCTCATTACATCTTCCTGGGAAATGAAAACTGGAGATCTGTGGCAGGACTCTGCAACATGTGGGGTGTGATGTGCTGCTGGGGCTGGATGTGCTGTTTGGGGTGGTGGGTTTAACTCTTATCTCCAAACACAATGTTTACATTGGGAGTTTTGCCCTTGCCCCGGCATCATTATTCACATCAAGCCAACTCAAGCCGTGTTTCACTGGAAGTTCTGACAGCCTTGGAATAAATCTCTTTGTTCTGGGGCCCCTAACAAGAAGGTTTTCAGTCCCGTTCTGATGGAGAGCGGGTGTGCATGGCTACTCCTCAAATGAATTATGCTTTGAGGCTGAAACTTTCAGGAAGGGTTCCCTTTCAATATTTGCCTCCCACTGCAGCATCAGTGCCTTTATCATTGCCTTGGGGTTTATTTATGGTGCCCAGGACAAACTCCCAGTAGGGAAACTAAAGGGAACTCCAGCACTTCACTCCATCGTCCTGCCCAGGGAGCCCAGCAGCTGGGCAGGAATGAGAACCCATCTTTTAACAGATACTGGATGGCAGCAAAGGCAGTCTCACCATGAATAGCAAAGAAAAACAAACTGAAACAAAAAATCCCCTTTCCTACTGTAGGAACAGCACGGCTTTCTTTGGGGAGAGCTCCTCCGTGGCATTTGGAGGGGTAAAAACCTCGGTGGCTGTGAAAGCCTTCACACCACGGCCATCAAGGGCACAATGAAGCTTTCATTCTCCGCATCGCATCGCTGAGATGTTTACACTAAAACTTTTGCTGTTATTCAGATTGCTACACTGCAGCTAAATAGGTTATTTTGTTTACAAGAATGAATGATAAAGTAAATTTCACCTTCAAAGGAGAACTCCAGCTATGGTTCTTTGAAGGCCTCCCCTACCCTGCACTGTTTATAAAGCAACTGGATATGGAGTTTATAAACTTGCGAGGCTGGAAATGGTGCCTTCCACTCCTCCTTTATACCATCTTCTTTGTGTGTTGTTGCTTCTTGAGCCTGTGTGTAAAGACGAGGGGAGCGAATGAAAACAGCCTCAAAGAGCTGTAAATGCAACTTAGGCCCCCAGAAAAATCCCAAAATGCCAGACCTGGAGCACCGGAGTCTTCCAAGTGAACTTGCTTAGAAAAATTGTTGCCCCTGCACCCTGCACAGAATGTCCTCTCTTGTTTGCTTCTCAGAGTATCAGAAGGATACTATGCTGCTTTTCCTTGTGCTTGCAGGGACAGAAGAACCCCCGTATTCTTTTAAAGCTGGATGTAAACACCTCCTTGGAACAGTAGCTGTTAAATTTTGTTGAAAAGTGCTTAGCAATGACAAAAAAATGTTATTTCCGAAAGGATCTCTGTAGCACTGAGGGGTTTTTTTGCAAATGAAAGTCCAGATTTACCACAAAAATGTCCCTGTAACCTCTTGTAATTCAAAACATATTCCTTGCTTTTCAAAAGCACAGGCAAATTACCAGGGAGCCTTTCTAAAATAAGCCCGAGGTTGGATGTTTGACTTTGCGGACAGTGCTGCTTGATAATCAGTGTTTCCTTTTTTGAGTTTGCCTGTGTCGCAGTCAGAAAGGGACTTTGCTTTGGGTGGTTTCTGACCTGTTTCAGGTGAGGAGAACATGAACAACGCCTGTGCTGCAGCACTGGGATAGAAACCCTTTTCCCTTATTTTCCTGATAAATGTAGCATTTGTGTCTCCAGCAAAACAAACAATGGAAATCTTGTCTTTGTTCTTGTTTTTTGGGCCGTGCTTCATCCTGGCTTTCAAGGATGCAGACATTCCTGAGCTAGACATCTCCAGAGTCTGGCAGCTGGTTCTCTGACTCCGTGTTAGTTACGGAACTTAAACCCCTCTGAGGAAACGCCAGGGAAAAGCAGATCCGTGTGAAGTGTAAAGCCTTTAAACCTGGTATGAAACCCTGAGAGCTGAGCTTGGTAGGAAACTGAAGGAAGGTGAACAATTTTGAAATTATTGGGAATATTTGGGCTTCATTTTTCCAATCAGTCAATAGAAAACATGTTTTCCATTAAGGACTTACATATTTGGAGACTTAAGGGGGGGCTGCTTATTGTCAAAATGAGTCTTTTTTTTTTACCAAATATCTTGGCTGCCTGGTTTGACTTTTGGTGCTGTCCCTGCGGGCAGTGGGGGGGGAGCTGGTGCCAGGCTGGCACATGGAATGCTGGAATCAAGGGTGCTGTGGGGTTTGGATGCCAAGTGCTCGTGCCCTGAGGAGCAGTGCCAGGCTCCAGCTGGCTGGCAGGAATGGGAAAGCCAGGAAAATGGGGGACACCCATCTCCTAAAAGATGCCACGTGTATCATCCCCTGCCATGCAGGAAACAAGCAGCAACATAAATCTCAAGCTTTCATAAACCTAAAGAATGCCTGATTGTTTCTGTCCTGCTTTTCCTCTGGGTTTCTGGATCTTGGATGCCCTCCTGGAGGAGCCGAAGTGGCACCTGCTGCTCGCTGGATGAGCCGTTGGAGCAGGAAGATCTTCACTGTTCCCAGGGCTGCTCTGAGGGGATAATGTGAGTTTGGGGCTCTGCTCTCACACCACAGGCTGTGATTAACTTCAGGGCCAGGCCAGATGTGTTGCCTCTGCATTTAGGGAGAAAACTCGTGTCAATCTTGGTCTTCTCCCAGGAGTTCTGCCCATAACTGATGGGTAACTGGCTGCTCAGCTGCTTTGCTGAGAGGCTGTTTATTAAAGTTAGCGAGCAGACCCGGTGCAGATGGACAGATCACTTGTTTTAGTGGACAAACAAAAATGTGTTGTGTTGCAAACTTTGTAGCTGAATCATGGAAATTGTAGAATTGGGTCATAATATTTCAAAATGTTAAACTCCATCTGATACATTTTAACCTTCTGCCTTTCCCATGTCGTCCTTGTACCTAGGAAAAAATAACAGAAGTTAAGGACATTAAACGTGGTGAATTTTGAAGATATTCTGTGGCACTTTGACCAAATTAAAGGAATAATTTGCTAGGGTTACATTTATTAATGTGCACTTAAACCACAATAAATCACAGGAGGGATAAGTGAACAGGTTCTTAGGGAAAGCCTGGCTTGGTCAGCGTCAGGTTTATGTTGTATGAGAGATGTGGGAAGCTCGTAGTCAGATCAGTATTTGTTGGGGATTTTTTTATCAAGACACTTTTGCTGCCTTTTTGAAGGCTCCTCTTTACCTGTACCTGGTTATGTGACATAAATCTTGTGCTGGCAATAATTCCCACACCACCTTCCCTTCCTTCGTGCAGTGCCAAAGGATGCTTCACCTCAAGTGCCAAATTCTCTCATGTCTTGATGAGCAGGGTAAGCCCCATAACCAATCTGGGAAAGCTTTCAGGGGAAAATACCCCCACCCCCTTCCTTTCATATGTAGATGTACTGGCTTGCCTTGTTTAAGACAAACGGGCAGCCTCTGTTTATCCTAATGAGGTACTTGATGTGGAAACTGATAGCACTAATGGCCAGATCCCAAATAATTTGCTGTGTAGGAAAATTGCCCAATTGTGCCCACCCATCTGGTCATCCCTGGGTGTCACATGAAGAGTGGGAGCCTTTGATTCATTCCCTGAGTAATGGAGTGCAATGGATATTTTGCAAACTAAAAGTTTCTATCACTGAAGACAGTGATTTCTTTGTGTTTTGACCTGGGTTTTGATACTCTTTGTACCCTCCAGTGCTATGAGTGCCAAACAGTCCCTTTTTTTCATCATGGGGAGAAAGTAACTTGAAAAAACATCCTATCCCATATCAGCTACAAACCATCCATTTATCTACGAGGACAGGGGAGGAGCAGGGTGAGGGAGCAGCACTGGCAAGTTCAAGCATTCCCTGGTTTTGTTCTGCTCTCTGATGTTTAAACCTTTCAGATGTTCTGTGGTTGTTTCCAACTTCACAGTGATGAAAGCTAAAAACCTCTAATAAGGGTGAGGATGGTTGTATTCTTTTTACTCTTAGAGGGTGCATTTTAAGAAAAAGCCATAGTTATCATGATACACATGGAATAAATCACAGGTGGTGAAATTTATTTCTCAGACTTGTTCTTCCCTCCCTGCTCAATGCTGCTGCCACTGCCACCGTCCCCTTGGGTTGTCTGGGATTAACTTTTGCCATGGAGTTTTCACACCAAGGATTTTGACTTTGAAATTGCATCTTTTACTCAGAGTGGAAAAGTGGAGTAGTTTTCAGTTCTCACAGAAATTTTGAATGAACACAGAGGAAGTAATGGCAGCAGATGGATTTTTATGGAGTGGGGAATGTCAGAATTGCCTTTCACAGGAACTGTATTGTCACACAAGAACCGAGCGGTTTCAGGAGGGGTGTCCCTGCCCTTAGGTGCTTTCAGGTGCTGGTGTTAATGCCTGGGAACTGATTTGGCTGGGAAAAGGATCTTTTGCTTCTCTGCTCAGGATCCCCAAGTGGCTTCCAGGGTGGGAACTGGTGGCACAAGGTGATGCTGGGGTCCTGCTGGCTTGGGGTGCCAGACCTTCCTCAACATTCAGTTCCCACTGACTCCCTCCCTTCTCCTACCTGTCCCATTAGAGAGCTTAGAGAAGGTCTCAGTGGAAACCCTCTTCTCTGAGCTTTTTTATCATAGAATGTTAAGGGGTTGGAAGGGATCATTTAGTCCCATGATGGGGTAGGGACACCTCCCACTAGGCCAGGTTGCTCAAGGCCTCATCCAGCCTGGCCTTGAACATTTCCAATGTTGAGGCATCCACAACCTCCCTGGGCGACCTGTTCCAGTGTCTCACTATCCTCACAACAAAAAATTTCTTCCTAATGTCTAACCTGAATTTCTCTTTTTTTTCAATTTGTTCCCATTCCACCTTGTCCTGTCACTGCAGTTCATGACAAAGAGTCCCTCTCCAGCCTCCCTGTAGTCCCTTCAGACACTGGAAGATGCTGTGAGGTCTCCACACAACCTTCCCTTCCCCAGGCTGTGCTAATGTTAATTTGTGTTAAAGTTTCCTTTCCAGCATGGTTCTTTTGGTGTCAGCCTTAGAGGGCTGAAGGGCCCTGCTCTCAGCCAGCACCTGCTCCTCTGGGAGCCACAGAAACCCTACAGTCTTACCCCCATGCAAGTCCTTGCTGTGCTGTTTCATTCTCTTAATTATGCACAGGATTAATCACTTTCTGGATGCCACTGCAGTGTTTGTCACTCGTTTGCTTCGAGGTTTCACATTTGCAGAGTGTAACTGGCCACTCTTCACGTGCCTTGGAGTTTTCTTGTTAGATTTGCCTTGAATTATATCATAGAAAAGTTGAAATAGCAATAAAAACCCACTTCCTACTAAGAGGATACCATCTTGTCTCGCTGTGATTTGCTTTCTTACTGAGTGTATTGTGGGATCTCATGAAAACTCATTTGTTAGATCACACTTGTGAAGATACTTTTAGGAGCTTTGTTCCTCTAATTCCAAATAAAACCATCCTGTCATCTTTATCAAGATTTGCTTTAAAATTTTCCAGCTGGAAATTACCTCCCTGGCAAATTTGGTCAAGACCAGTGGCAATGTGAAGGTGGCTTTTTTTTGTTATGGACTTAGTTCCTTCTTTGCTGTGTACGGATATGACTGTGGTAGGGGAGCACTTTGGGTTTTCCTCCAAAGATGACTCATGTTTGCCAGATCCACCTGTAGCAAACACAGGCCAGGCCACTACAGTGTGTATTATTTAGGCTACTGAATCTTTTATCCAGTAGTCAGTGAACTTTCCCTGGTAGCCTCTGTGGGCTAGTTTGCTTTTCTTCCCCCATTTGTCTACCAAAAAGCAACAAAACCCCACTGTGAGGGTGAAGGGTGTCTCCATTCAGGGTTTTGCTGCTCCCCTGCCATCCCTTCTGCCTTGATTTTGTAACTGGGAGTGGAAATTGCTCAAGGTCACCTTTGAGAAAGCAACACTGTTCTTGCTGCCAGTACTCTGCCTCCTGGCTGGTTTGTGTAGACCTTGGACTCTGCTTGAAGCAACCTGTGGGAGTCCTGGTGGTTAATGAGTGTTAATTTCCTAGATAGTGCCGGTTATCTCCATTTCAGTGAGAGTTTCGCCTTGCAAAACCCCAGCTGCAGCAAGGAGCTGGTTGTGGGTGGTGAACTGGTGGTAGTTGCATTTCACAGGAGCTGTGGAGCTGATGGGAAAGGCCTGAGAGAACAGGGGGGAACACTCTCAGTCTGGAATCTGTGCGGTGTGGATTCCCCAGAGAGCAAGAACTGGTCTGACCAGGGACAGAGGACTGTCCCCCAGCTGCTAATTATCGCCGCCTAATTAATCTCCTCTGAGAGCAGCATCTCCTGAAGCATCCGGGGAGGGGCGCAAAGTTCCTCATGCCTTATCCAAAGCAAGATCTTCCTGCAGAAACCTCATCAAGGGTAGCAGCATCTGCAGCTGTCAAATACTGCTGTGATGAACTTCACACAACTGGAATGGAAGTTGAAAAGATTTGTAGCTGCAATTTTTTTTTTCTGCTCAAGACACTCTTTCCCATTCTTTTCTATTCTCCAGCATTTTGTTGCTGACATCTTTGTCCGCTGGCCTCTGGTCCTTTTTAAACAGTTTGTTTGGAGCCAGGAGCAGTTGATTCACCGTGTCTGTATCACAGGTGTTTACGGAATTCCTTTTGAAATAAAGGAAAGGTTAAATGGAAGGCAGTTGTCTCCACTTATGGATTCTATGGGTGAAGTTAAACACTCAGATCTAAACAAAAGTGTGAGCTATGCATTTCCCAGGATGAAGTTATCCTGTTTATGGTGCTTCTTTTGCTTTTTTCCCCCCCTAATTTACAGCGTTACTTCCCAATATTTACAGATATTACTTCCTAAAAGGAGATTGTTATCAATGCTTTAGTGCCCCGTCAGGGCTGCAGCAACAGGGTGACCTAACCGGGTTCATTCCTCCCAATTTCAATTCCTTCTGTCGAAACAGGAGTAACTCCTCGCATAGAGAAACGTTTCTAGCGGGATCCCACCTGCTCGGCGGCGTCCGGCTTCCCTGGATTGCGGCGGTGGTGTCCCGGGAGGGAGGTGCTCTGCAGCCCTGGGACCGAGACCCACTCCCCCCTTGGGAGCTCCGCTCCTGCCGCTGCCCTTCCCTGGCGCTGGCAGGGCCCCGTTGTGTAACGTCCTGCAGGAGAACCGGCTCCGGGACACTGCTCCGCGGCAGTGATTAATCGGGGAAACATCTGACAACCTTAAATGGCAGCAAATTTATTTTGGCAGGTGGAGACTGAGAAAGTCCCTGCTGCCACGGAGGGAGTGTTGCTCTGAAGCGCTCGGATCACAGTTTGTTTGCCCTAACACTTCCTCCGGTCTCAAACTTTACCACGGCACTAAAATCTCCTTTTTACACATCTTTGTACCATGATTCCCACCCGGGTCAGAATGTGGGGTGACATTTTTTCAGACCCTCACTGAACAGCAGAAGTGCCTCAGAGAATGCAGTGCACGTACCTGTGGATAAGGGGTGAAGTGTCCCTCTGCAGGGACGTGGTGACAGCCACAGCTTTGTGCTCGAGTTTGTCTTTCCAAGCCTTACGAACTGGCACTGCAGATAATCCCGGATGTCCTCTGGGAGACTGGGCAGGATGAAGTCATGTACCAGCCTGCCAGACCGAATATTTCAAATATTCTTGTTAGAATCTTTCTGAAGGTGAATAAGTAACTGGGTTCATCTGAGAGAGTTCTTTAGGAGTGCCCTGGATTAAGATTGGTTTTTAGATTTAGTGAGACTGTAACCCACCTTTAAAAGATCCTTGATAAGAGAGAATTGATTACTCTGAAAATTTTAATAACACTCAATGTGTGAATTATTTTTTTACTCAAAAGCTCCAATTTCTCAGTACTTTTGCTATATGTTTTGAATTGGAATTTAGTTTTGACTTCAGGAAGAGTTTGCTGGAATTTTTCTTTTTTAATCTCCTTGTTGGCCAACATGAGTTTTGTTGGTGTAGCCATAAATTTCATGGAAATTTGTTCATTTTACTGAGGCTCTGTTCAGGGCAGAAAGTACATACCTGAACCTAAATTTTATATGCTCTAGAAAACTTTCAGCTTCTCTCTCAGGTTGCAGTGGTTAAGTAGGACTAAAAATGGCTGTTCCTGTCATGTTGTTATTGCTCGAGATGTCTGTGGCCTGCACTGGCTGTGGTTATGGGGGTGTTCTTAATTCTTAAATTAGTTCTCTCTTTACCAGCAGAAGTGGTACCGTGTGTTGTTTGCTTCCAACCCTGTGCTAAAGCAAAGGCATCAGCAGACAGGGAGCTGCACACCACCAAAAACCCCGAGTTGGTGTTTGCCTTTAAAAAACCCAATAGCACAGACTTGAGACAGTCAGTCTCTCTGCACACAGACGAGCTGTGAGTCTGGCAGGATGTAATTCCATTTTCCTGAGTAGTTTGATTTCCTTTTGGCCTGTCTGTGCTTCAGCTCGTCACTGCTCTTGTGCTGAATTGATGTTGACTCTAAGGTAGTTTTCTGAGTAATTCAAGCAAAGGATATTTGTTAAAAGATTGTGATTTGCTTTTATCTATAGCAAATGCAGGCTATCAAGAGAACTTATAAATGCTAAACTTCTAGGCCCATCTGTACGTAATTTTCCAAGTCACATTTTATGGCTGCACGTGGTGGCTGCAGCTCCTAGTGTAGAGAACCAGCTGGCAGACACTGTTCCTTGTTTTTCAGTAGGGTATGAAGGCACAACACACGTCTGACACAGCCCAGACACTGCCATGGCCTAAGAGTTCATTCAGTTTACTTAAAATCTTAAGGCAAGTCTAATTTAAGGCATGTTGATTTCCTCAGAAAGCTTTTGTTAGTTTGGCTAGTGGCCACATTATGTAAGATATAATTATTTGGCCTCGAAGTAGTGATTTCAGCAAGGAAACTGTGTAAAGCTGGATGTGGGCTGTGTTGTGGCAGCACCATTCTGAGTGACACAGGTGAGGCTCTGGCTGCTTGGTGCCTGTATCCTGTTCCCCTCCAGGTGCCTGTGACTGTCCTCAGTGCCAACAGGCAGGAAAACCAGAAAACAACCAGGAAAACCTTCTCTTTTCATGTTTTCTGAAGGGCTTTGTGGCTGCAGCTGGTAACTCCCGTGCAACTCTTCTTCTCATGGACACGCTCCAAGAGGTGCCACAGCCAGGGCTGACTCCAGAGCAGTGGTGCAGCTCCTGGGGAATGTCTTGGGTGGCTTTGCCACTCTTTTTGTCTGGCTCCCACCAGAGGTGTGTTCAGAGAATCAAGAGCTCTGGTTCTGCTGGCACAGTAGCCACAGCTGAGGTGTTTTTAAATCTGTTTTCCTGATATTGAAAAGAATTGTTAGGAACCTCCTTAAATTCCCTTTAAACAGCTACTTCATTTTCCTTGGGTTTTTTTTTTTTCTTTGCCCTAGATGGAGTCGAGGCAGTCTGGAATAATGTGTGTGGAATTGACAGGCCACATTCTGTCGCACACAGCTTTCCTTTGAGATGACCTTTAAGCCTTGTATTAGTTGCATTTCCATTTAGGGAATCCTTGAGCTATTGGATATTATTGTGGGGGGGAAGGCTGAGATAGAATCAGAATTTTCAGTGTTTGTTTTCTGATAGTAAATTGCCTTCTTGCGTGTCCTCCAAGAGTTCACACAACCGATACTCCAAACTGGGCTGCTCTCAGAGGTGGCAGCAGCAGCAGCAGCTCTTGGGCTGAGGAGCTGCGTGGGGCAGAGCAAGGACACCCCGAGCACGGTGACAAGGGACACAGGACTGGTGCCCTGCTCTCACCCTGCTCAGCTGCAGCAGGGGACAAGAGGAAAGGTCTGGCACTGAAAACGTTCCCTGAAACACGCTGGAGATCCAGGGTTTCTCAAGATTCTGGACACATTTTAAGGTTAGGAGAAACTGTGCCTTAGTGCAGCACCAGGGAAGGCTCTGGAGGAGGCAGGTCCTTGTTGGGTCATTCTGTCCCTCTCCCTCAAACGTGGAATTCTGGGACAGCAGAGCTTGGCAGGAGCTTGATTTTATCAGGAGCTTTGGCCTGTGCTCGTCAGTGCATCTCCGAGTTTCACTTTAGTGTCTAATCCTGTTTTGGAAACTCACTTCCTTTTCCTCCTCTTGTGCCCTTTTATGATTTAGATGCACTGTTCACATGATGTTTCACTACTGTGTTGAGCATAAACTGTAGTTTCCTCTGAGTTCTCCTGCGCTCACATCCATAGCAGTGAACAGGGATGGTCCTGGGGCTCAGGTGCTGCTCTCCCTGGAGCTCCTCTCACCCAACCCCTCCTGCTCCTGCACCTTCCTCCCTGGCTCTCCTGGCAGGAGCAGTCCTGGGGGACCCTCTGGCACAAAGATCCCGAGAACAGTCCTGCATTCCACTTCAGAACCTGTGTGAATGTTTAAAGCTTCTCAGTCCTAAGACAAAGCAGGAAGTGTTATCAGCAGTGCAGGAATTAAATTGCTTAAAAATGTTTTTCCTGTCTTAAGCTTTTATGACTCTGGGAGGTGGCATCAATCTCATGTCGGGAAAGCTCAGATTAGTATTATATGGTCAAAATACTTGTCATGTATTTACTACTGATTTATCGGGTACTGAAAGGATGAACCAAGCCAGTGACTGCTGACAGACCACCTTGGCCAAAGTGGCTGAGGGGTTGATTTTCAAAGTTACATCCCTTTACTGGAGGTACCAGCCTGACACGGACTTGTTTTGCTGTGGAGGAAGGTGCAGGTCTTTCTGCTGGACGGTTTTGTGGTCACAAGTCACTGAACCTGGTTTACAGCTATTTTTATTGCCTTCATTTCCTTCAGATCTATACAGGATGCTTGTGCTTTTAACGTCCTAGTTTTTGTTGGGATTCTGCGAGTGCCAGCTGTGAGGGAGGCTCTGCTGTAATTGCAGCTCTGCCTGGGAGTGCCAGCACCTTGTGTCCTGCTGCCGCGTCAGAGCTCTCTGTTTGAAACAGGCCCTTGTTTGGATGCCTCCCTGAATGATCTGTCAATAGCTGAAATAATACCTTGATCCCAGAGCAAGTGGTGCTGCCAGAAATGCCTCTTGCTGGCTTGGCTGGCCCCGTGTCACAGCTAATAAATAACCTATCCTGGTGCTCCCAAACTGCCCTTCCTGTGCCTTCAGAGGGCAGGTGGTTCCCTCTGCTGGGGTGGGTACAAACCATGGCTTCATGATGGGAACACCAGCACAGATAGCTGCCCAAATTCTGGCTGACCATGGCTAAAATCGTGGTCTAGCTGGACTTCTCTCTTCATTGCTGTCAGCTATGGTGTGAAGACAGTTGTGTCTAACCATTTTCCCTCTTTTTTATTTTTTTTTAATTTTTTTTCTTCTTTTAATTAAGCTTGGGTACAGTGTGAGGGAGAGGCAGGAACATGAGGGGGCCATGAACCAATTCCAGGGTTCAAGAAGCAGCAATAAAAGTGCTATTATGAATGAGCAATGGCTTGTAAAGGGCTCCAATCTGCTAATGTAGGTTACTGGGTTGATACCATTGCTTTAATAACGGTTCTTTAGTCTGGTTAGATGTTTTGACAATCCTTTCAGCTTGACTGTGAGGGATTGGTCCCTTGTGAATTTTGGATTATTTCTCCAGGTCACTTTTCTGGTTGCAGAACCTGTGTAATAGCACTGAGCTGCAGAGCACGCTGCTGTTCCTGATCAAAGTGGGACGATCACAGCCTCAGTAATTGCAGTGGTGTTGATGTAATTATCACCCAACAAGCTGTAATTTGAAAATGGGCCCCACTGCTTGGCCAATGTGGTGCTGTAGTTTGGAAGCTTTTAAAATACTGATCCCTTTGTTTTGTTATACACTGCTTATATCTGATCAGCTTGTGATGAAAACCTCCCACGTGCCCTTTGCCTTGTAATTACACATTTACAAACAATCAATGCTGCGGGGAAAGTGCAGCAGGAGGCTGTGTTTAAATAAGCAGTCCCACACTCAGTGCAGTTTGTGCACGTGCCATATGGTGTGTGCTGTGTGCTGGTTGTGTGTTAGCAGCTGGTCAGTGTTTTATGAAGTGGTGTCCCAGCATGGGGGGGGGTTTCCCCTACGGAGGCTGCTGGGAACAGAAGGAAGGACTGTGTGATGCCTTTGGAGACACAAATGTTACACAGGCAGGGCAGTCTCACCTTGCTGCTCATACCAGAGCAGCTCAGGTACCTGTTCTCCCAGGTCTCTTTGGAAACAGGGTTCAGACAGGTGATCAGGAAGGACTTTGTGAGCAAAACAATCTGAACCCACCCAGTTAAGCCAGGGATACGAGTCCTGCCCTCGTTTGGAAGCGGTGATCAGTATGTGAGGAGGCAATAACTTATCAAAAAGGATCCCAAATTTCTGCAGGTCCTCCTGGTTCATGGAGGTGATGGTTTATGTTGTGTGTGTAGTTACACTGTTGGAAACTGAAATGGTGCTTTATGTCCTCAGTAACACCTGGGCGTCAGCACCCTCTTCTTTCCTGACTTACTGAGGAAGATGAGGGGCTTAAAACCAGATAGTCCAGCAGCAGCGAGTTAATGTTTAGTTGTAGTAATATCTGGTTTATTTCCTGTACATTTAATCCTCAGCTGCCCTGGAGTGGGTGATCTGGTTGCAGATTAACCACAGCGCTGATAAAGGTGCACGTGAGCTCCATTCAGAGGCAGCTGGGTCCTGGCAGGGCGCGGCAGCCCAGGTGTGGAGCTGGGAGAACGTGCCCGTGCTGCTTCCAGGTGGGGAACTGCTTCCTCGGCCTGTGGAGCTCCAGCTCGTGAGGCTGCAGAGCTGAGGGGGCTCTACACAGAGAGGTTTGGGCCTTTTGCCACCACCACGTTCTCTGAGCAGGAGGCCCGGGGAAGGAGCTGCAGGGATCTGTCAGGAGGTGATCCCCACTTCTGCAGCGTGGGCACCATACAGGAGTTACTGGTGTTAAAATCTCTTTATCCAGTCACTGGAAACCTGGTCAGTTGATACATCAACCCCAAAACTTCAGCTGCCCAAATGCAGGTATCCAGGGGGAGGTTTGTGGCTGGTGAGCCCAGGGGCAGGGCTGGCATCTGGGAATGCAGGGACTTGACAGAGGTTTGGTAAACCAGCTTTGGCCTGCAGGGCTGCTGCAATGGAAGAGATGTAACCTGCCCTACACAGGTGCCCTGTGGGAGCAGAGTGAGGCTGCTGGAGAGCTCTGGGACTGTGAACAGATCCCTGTCCAGGACTGCTGCAACCTCTGCTAGGCCAGGGGCTGCTGAGGACACTGGGCTTGTGAGGGGAACAGGAACGTCCTGCAGCGACCACAAAGCTGAGGTAGCTTTTGTAAAAACGAGGTTCACAGCATCAGCAGTGCCCGGCGGGGGCAGGTGGTGCCCCTGCCGAAGGTGCTGGATCCCAGTGGGTGCAACCCAATTATCCAGAACGCTGAGCCATTCATTTCCAGCTGAGTAATGGGCTGTGAATGGCAGGGTCACGGATCAGTGCAGAGGGTGATGAGAGGACACCCCACGCACTGTGTGACGCCAGGCACCAGCTCAGGGAGCTTCATGAGGTGCCTGGATGCTGTGGGAGGAGATGCAGTCAAAAAAGACAAGGAAATGTTGGTATGACTTCATAAAATACAAGCAGGTTTTGTTACAATAACTGTAAACAGGTCTGTGTCTCTGTATTTAATACAGGATAAACGAGATGAAACGGAGATGGTTAATGTGGTGTACAGTTACGAGTGGTTTGTGGAGGACAGTAAATCAAGTTTGAATTAATAAACTAGGAGTGGAAGCAAACCCAAACCTGAGCTGATGGAATTACACTGTGTCTGTTATCTCTTCTCCCCCAGCCTTCCTTCTCTCCCCACTTCTGCTTGTTCCCCACGTCCCCACCGAAAAAAAGGGAAGGAGAAGGCAGCTGGTAAAGCAGCACTGGGTGGGAGAGGGGAAATGGTGAGCTCTCCTTGCTGGGTGCCCAGGTGGGTTGTTTGTTTGGACAGACTGACCCTGTGTCTTGGGGCTTCCACTCCGTCCTTGCACAGGCACACACAGGATTCCTTCATCCTCGGCTGGTGAGGATCTGTTGTTCTCTTCTCCAGAACTGGATGAGCCACAGCCCAGATGAGGTATTTCCAGAGTCCTCTTGGAGTGGTGTTAAACTGCTTTGGATCCCTGGTCTGTCTTGCTTGAGGTTACATCAACAGATCTGGACTAAGGGAAGGATTTTTCTTGTATCGGGTTACTGGACAGTTTAGGAGGGTTTTTGCATGGCCCGTTTCCTGGAACCATTGGCATTTCCACTGCTGAACTGCGATTATTTTAGGACTGAGACAGACATTTCACTCCTCAAGTAAATGCCTTCAAAAGACAAGTCCTGCTTTCGTGAGCGAGGAGGAGGAGGGATAATTCGCTTGGTTTTACCTCCTCTGACCTGGGACTTTGAAAGAAGTGTAGATAAGGTGATAGTAATTGTCCTTATCAGCATAATGACCTGTGCAGCTTATCAAAGCTGCTGATTTTCTATATGTAGGGCCATTTCCTTAACTGTCAGTGCTACTCTGTACCCAACTAAAGGCCAAAGAATGGTGTTTAAGATGAGTGTAGATATGGAGTGTCAAATTCCTTTGTTCTCCTGCTCAAAGGACAGAGATGCGAACAGGAAATAACTGAACTTTATTTCTTTTCCTGTAAGTCTCTCTTGAATATATTTAGGAGGAAAACAGTCGTTTCATAAATACATTCCACTCTCCTTTTGACAAAACCAGGATTTGTAGTAATTTTATTGGCACTGCATGAAAGTGCCGTGACTGAAACACTTGAACTCTGTCTTTATCTGCAAGTCCATCAGGCCATGTCATTGTGTCCAAAGCTATGGATGCATTTTCTGACTGGATTGTCTCAGTGACCATTTTATTTCTCAGATTCAGTCAGAAGAGTGTGGGCAATATTTGCTATGAGGAGCCTTGTGTAAATATAAGCCTTTAAAGTTAATTTTACATATATATATCAAAAATAAAGAATCACGGAATCACAGGATGGTTTGGGCTGGAAGGGACCTTAAAGCCCATCCAGTGCCACCCCTGCCATGGGCAGGGACACCTTCCACTGTCCCAGGCTGCTCCAAGCCCCATCCAGCCTGGCCTTGGACACTTCCAGGGATGGGGCAGCCACAAATTCCTTGGGCACCCTGTGCCAGGGCCTCAGCACCCTCACAGGGAGCAATTTCCTCCTGATACCCCATCTAACCCTGCCCTTCTTCACCTTAAAGCCATGGCTACATTAAATAAAAAAAACATGAAAATACTCTAATCCTTGAGGATTGGGGTGTGTGAGAGAGCCATGTATTAGTGACTGTTGCATTACATTTTATATATTATCTAAAATGCAAGTAATAAGAGCTGTGTATATTGTGGGTTCAAATTCTTGCATTCAAAGCAGAATTTCTGAAGTTCACCGAAGGCTGCTTTGGTGTGAGGGTGGCAGCTTTGCTGCTCATGGATAATCATGGCTAAGCTGATGTCATGATGTGTGTGCTGATAGATAATGGTTGGCAGTTGTTTTCCACTATGGATTCCCACCTAAAGGTGTGGATTGTCAGTGCTTTCCCACTGACACAGCAAAATATTCTGAGAAACTTGAAGCACTCCATTGTTTCCAGAAGTCCTTGGAAAACGGGCAGTAGAGCCATTCCCCTCATTTGCTGTTGCCTGCTGGAGGCTGACCACTGAGTGTGTGAGGAGCTGATAGTGACCATTCCTATGTTTATAATTGTTGGTAATTCAGGAAGATCTTGATTATTCCAACTACATAAGTATGGATGAGATACCCATTCATTGTCTGTGCAGCAGGGATGAGCGTGAGAAGGGTAACACAAACCACTTAACTTAAAAAAACCATAGAAAAATAACGTTGAAAATATGTTTTCTATCTGATAGATGATTTTCTCTATGTTTGTAAGAAGTGTAAAGGGATTGACAGTTTGTGACTGCCAGACTTGTTGATTCCAAGTGTTCCTTTGTGTTTCATGCTGTTCTGTGAGGGTTGAGCAGCTGATTGCTCAGAGGAGGGAGGGAGGTAGCTGCCTTGGAGGAGGATGTGTCAGCTCTGAACTGGTAATTAAGCNAAAAAAAAAAAAAAATCTAAATGAAGCTGATAGCAAAATTAATTGGAAAAGCTATGGTGCTCTTCCTGGAAATCACAGTTCTGTTCAGCTGTCCCCTGAAGCTGCCCGTGTGTGTCAGAGCTTGGCAGGGGCTGTTTGAGGGGACCTGGGGAGGGTCCAGCGCCCCTGCCCTGAGCGGGGCCAGCTGCTCTGGGACTGGTGTGAACAGGGATGGGACCACCCTGCAAAGGAGCAGCAGTTTTACTCCGTGCTGCTGCTCTCAGTGTGTAACTGGGTCTGCCAAAGCTGAGGGTCACTTCACCACCACTCCAGGCTAAATCAGTGCTTTCAGTAAATGATTAATGGCCGAAAACATCTTTATTACACTTCCTGATAAACTGTGGCACTGCTCTGACTTTTGGAGATTGTCATTAACTGATGCTCATTACCTGGCAATTGATACTTCACAGGAGTAGAAGCCTGCCTGAATCCTCGGGCTGATTTGCCCTTCAAAAGATCTTGTTTTAAATCATTTCACAGGGCTCTGAATTCCACTGGCTTAGGTTTAAAAATGTGATGGTGTGCTCAAAGCCAGCTTGGCTTGTGGCAGATAAATTGAAGATACTTTTCAGGTTATCTGCATGTTAATTCTGATTTGTGTGGTATTTGTGCTGTCTCACATTATTACTTGAATAGTCTTTCAGCTTCTGAGTGGGAGCTGTCTTTGACAGAGAAAAATACGTCAAATGTAAGGGAAGTAAATGAACCCAATCTTTCCGGTGATAATTTGAAACGATAAACCAAGCAGCATGTAAATCAAGTAATCTGTTTTACTAATCAAACCTTTTAAGTCCTTTTCCATATTGCTAATGTTCCCCTGGGTTATCTGTGTACAGTTGCCATTTAGGAATTCACTCCTTTTGCAGTGGATGATGAATGCATAAATAGCAGCTCTCCTGCTGCTCAGCTGCTTTTCCATTCAAAGAATGTAAAGTGAGGTACTTCAGGCCACTGTGCAAATTCATTTGCTTATCTTGCCAGTTCTACCCTGCACTTCCATCCCACAAGGGTGTTTGAAGCATTCCGTCTGTTGTTCCTTCTCCTTTTCCCGTTTTGAAGTTGACTTTCAGTGAGAGGGAGAAAGATCCTGATATTGAATCTGCCAGGTCAGTCGCACTCATGAATTTAAGTGAACCCACTGCACTTGGTTGTAGTTAGGAACCGCTTTATTTCTCACCCAAACTTTCTGTGAAATATTAGTTGCTCTTTAATTGGAAGAACAAATCTTGTGTATTTACTGGGCGTTTTCGCACTGACACGATCTTGTCCCTTACAGAGCCTGAGGGTTTGTCTTCCAGGGCACCTCCTGCTCCATTCTTGGTGATGGGAGAGACTGGGAGATGGAGAAGAGGGATTTCAGTGCAATTCTGTTCGGACCACCATTAGGGACACAAAGCTTTTCCAGTACAAAGCAGAAAATACTTGAAAGAAAGCCCCAGAACAAACCTGAGCCAAATCTATATCCAAACTGGGAAGCTTTTCCTGACTAGCCATGCTTTCAAGGGAGCACGAGGAAAAGTCCTTTCAGCCTGAGCAGTTCATGGACATATTGTTGAAACGTATTTGCTTTGTGATTTGCGAACTTAATTTTCCCCTCCACTGCTTGTGGTTCTTTGTCCATGTGCTCTGGCTGAGGCCACTGGTGTCTGAAAGGCGTTGGTGGCCATCTGAGGGTGGCCGAGGTCACAGCTGTCCCTCATTGTCCCCACAGCAGACGTGGCAGAAGGGAATCTTTGACTGAGTGGCAGGATGGGCAGCTGGAGGTGGAATATCCTCATCTGCTGCTTGGAGACTCAGTGGTTTGTCCACCAGAGCCCTTGGCTGGCACTGGAAGGGCTGGGCCAGCTCGTGGGCCAAACCATGGAGCTGAGTCACCACCATGTGCTGTAAAACCCGGGGTGCCTGGAGAAGCTCAGTGTCACTCACAGCCTGGTGTCACAGCCCGGTGTCACTCACAGCCCGTGTCACTCACAGCCTGGTGTCACTCACAGCCTGGTGTCACTCACAGCCCGGTGTCACAGCCCGGTGTCACTCACAGCCCAGTGTCACTCACAGCCCGGTGTCACAGCCCAGTGTCACTCACAGCCCGGTGTCCCAGCCAGACAACACACAGGCCTGTGTAAGGACTTTCACTCTTTGGTTTGGGGTGACATGGTGCAGATCGCTGTAACAACTCCAAAGGAAGCCCTAATGATGCAGAAACATGAGTGATTATTTGCATATTTTGCATTATTATTTTTGCCTGGTTTGCGTGGCCTGTATTTGTATAAATAAGGCACCTAATTTTATTTTAGATGTAACATTACCAGAGCACAGAGCCAGTCTTTTGGAGTGCTGGCAGATGGGGTTCTGTATCTTAATGCTGCAAGATGATTCTTGGGTTTTCTGAGCCCTGTCCCAAACAATGCTGCATTCAGGGGCTCCAGTAGCATCCACGGATCCGCAGTGGCCACGAGCTTAACAAATCAGAATATTCCTTCCCAGCAGAACAATGAAGCAGCTGAACATCAGCAGCTCCCAGCCAGCTGACTGCTAAAGGAATCTCCAGGCATTTCCAAAGAAAACCTGTGGAATACTGGGACTGTACCTTGGCACTTGAGCTCGTGGAGTGAGTAGAGGTGCAGTTATCACAAAGTTCTGTTGATTGTGCAATACTCCAAGGGCTCAAGGGACAATAGGAGGAGGGGGGGCTGAATCTGTCCAGGGCTTCGTGCAGTGTCCTCCCCACCAAATCCATTCCTCCTTCACCTGCCCGCCATGGCTTGTCCCTCCCTTTCTCCACAGCTTGGTCCTTCCCACACCTGAAGACTTGTCAGGGATTCTCCTTCATCCCCTCTAAACCAGACAGTGTCGACTCCTTCCCCAGTTCAGCCAGAGCGTGGACAGAGTTGGGAAAGTGTCACACCAGCTATGTGTTACAACATGGCTCAGAAAATAAGGTTGTAAATCATCAGTGCAGGGGCTGCTGCAGCTTCAGGTGATGTTATTTGTGAGTGGTTGTTGTTCCCTGAGTTACTGGAGAGTTGGGAGCAAGGAACAGGGGCTCAGTCATGGGCTTTGTTTTCCTGCATGTTTCCGGATCTTTCTGCTGGGTTGAAGGATTTAATAGCCCTTTTAGCATCCCTCACAAGAAGGTTATTTAGAAGCATCAGCTTGCCTTTAACACCACTGGGACAAAGCCACGGCTGCAGAATTCACACCCTACTGAACCAGGCCGAGGGAATTAGGCAGGATCTTCCTCATGGTGCAAATCTATCCAGCCACGAGGCAGTGCCCTGGTGTTTGCCTTTTGGGCAGGTGTTTTTGCAGTTTTGTCCCCTAAAATGCCTGAAGGTGGCAAATCCTTTAACACAGTGGTGTACAGTCCAACATGCAAAGCTGAATTCCCAAAATTGAAGGCCGAGATAATTGTGATGTGGCCGGTTACAGTTAGTATGGACACGGGGTTCGAAAAGAGGAGGTGAATGGAGGTGAAATGTCCTTTTTAAGCACCTGAGTGCTGTAACATCAGAGTGGAAGTAACATCATGGATCATGAAGTCAGTTGTTGGTCAGTGCAGGAAGCCAAATCTCTTAAATGCATCTATAAAATAAACTCAGCCATATCCAGCAGGGCACCCTGGTCCTTGCAGCTTCCACTGAACTGCTCTGCAGCTTTCCCTCTCCAGCCTGTGTTGGCCAGGGTCCTCCATTCCCATTTTCCCTTTGTATGGGCCTGTGTTGTGTTCTGTTTAATGTTTTCTTCCAGCTGCCTGGCAGGATGATTCTCATCTCCCCAGGTGTTTTTAGGTGATCACTTCCACCTTTTCCTCCTCCTCGGTAGTTTTGTGAGTCTCATGCATTTAAATGAGTTCCTTTGCATGACAGGCTGAGTGCTCCAGCTGGCTCAGGGTGTGATGGGAACAGAGAGGAGAACCCACCTGACTGCTGAGCTTTCTTTTGCTTTTTCGTGTCCCTTTATAGGTTATGTGCTTTTATTTGACAGATGAAAAAGTTAGAGATTATGGGCAGATGGCAGTCTCTTGTTTGCTGCTCTCCCAAGCCTGTTCTGCTCTTTCCTGGTTAGATGTGGGATCACAGGATAATTCTCCCTCAGGACAGCACTCAGGGCACCGTCCTGCCCAGAGCACAGTCATGTGGTTACTGCACTCGGATTTTACAGTGTCCCAGCCAGATTTTCACATGGAAGCTGGGAGTGTGTTTTACTGCTCCACACACAGGGAGCAAACTGCTTTCCTCTACCTGGGCTGGCAGTGACTTCCTCCCGTGCGGGCTGGAATAAACCACAGAGCATTGTGTTGTCCTGGAGGCTTTTCAAAGAACTTCCCTTTAACTCCTTATCTGTTTCAAGCCTGCTGGTGCCTTCTGCTGTGCTTCCAGAGTGGAAAAGGAGTGTGCAGTGCTCCCCTGCTGCAGAGAGAGCTCGGCCGGTCTGACGCAAATAGAAATGAAAGTTCAGTGACTCCTGTGTTTAGTGGTTTGGCATCTTTTCAGTGCAAGGTTAGTGCTTTATATTTAAGGAGAGGGATTTTAATATTATTCCTGTTCCTACATCTCCCAGTTTTAGACTCTCTTCAGCGTTCATTAGAGCTGGCTTAGCATCCATCTCCCATTTTCCTTCCCCTGACCTTACCCAGTGGGTTTGCAGAGCCGGTGGATGACTCAAGGGTCAGCTGGGTTGGAGCCGAATCAGCCTCATCAAATTACAGTCAATTTGCTTAAACCTTGGTTTGTTGAGGAAGATGTGGCAGTGGTCACTTGTAGTTTGCTAATTTTATTTAGAAAAAAATGACATCATTACAAAGAACTCTTTTAACCTAATTTCAAAGCTGGCTGGAGGCTGCAGATGAATGGAGTATTCCTCACCCTGCCCTGTCTGCTCCCTCCGTACAGGAAAGGAGTGGTGCAGAACATGCTCCAAATGGCATTTCCTATTTTGTTCAACTGGCAGCATCTGAACACCAAGTCCGTGCAGGCCAACTGCAAAAATCTCACCTGCACCCAAAATGAATTTAATTGCAGTTTTTCTGGCCCTCAGGGTGGATCAGAACCTTGTAGACATGCATATTTTGAATATTGTAGACATGCATATTCATGATCAGGACAGACTTGGATCGTTTTCCTGGTACAGTGAGGTTATACTGACTGGACAGTTTTTTGGTCTGTTTTTCCAAGAGCAGCAGGAATATTTTAGCCATAGTTCTGCCAACGCAAATCCTGTTTATCTGAGTGCTCTTGTGAGAGGCTGATTCGCTGTGAGACAGTTTATGAGCAATTTACTGAAAGACTTGAAGTCCTGCTTGACAGCTGAGTTTATTTTGAGATTTACCTAAAATAAGGTCTTTAAGCAGCACTGAACTCTCAGTAGGGAGACCTGGTATCACATAGAAAAGGCACAAGTACCTCAGGCACAGAGTGAAGTTTGCTTTAGGAAAGTCACTCACTTCCCAAAGCACGAGGAGAATGGGGTTTTTTCCTTGGGTGAGTGCAGGCTACTCATTCTTGTACTTCAAAACCAGGTAAATATGGTTTCAATGCCAGAAGTCTGCCTGAGCTCCCTTCCTTAGTGAACACATCCCAAAGGCCCAGCCTTGGCTGTCCATGAACATCTCTCCGTGAACACAAGTTTTAATTAAATGTCTCCATGCAGGTTTGCAAAGAGAATGGACTCAAAGCCTGCAGTCATGGATTTTTAATGTATATATTTAATGGAAAAAATAACTAAGGCTTGTTACCCTATTTGGGAGAGGAACCCAAACCACATGGGCTGTTTACAACAGGAAAAGGAATTATCCCTGCTCCGCATACTAGAGATGTGCAGCTCCTGGATCATTCTTCCCATGCACAGAGGAGGGAGAAAAAGCTGTGTGCTCATAGTCAGCATTTCAGTTTGTGCTTTGGAGTTCACAAATAAGCTGGAAATAGAGAATAGTTTGAAACCATCAGTTTTAATTCTCTTAACCTTCAGTAGGAGTGGGTTAGCTGCTGACTAGCACAGCTGATTCTGTCCTGAATTACTTGCTTTTCCTTAACATTTCCTTTCCTTTAAGCCCCTGCTGCACAGCCGAACTGAAAGCCCATCTCAGTGGGTGTCTGTGCTGTGACTGACCGAGCAGCTTCTGTCCTGGGGGACCTGTGGAGCATCAGGAAGGGCTGAGACCGAGGAGCTTCAGGGAGCACCTGCTGATGGGGAAAGCTTTGGTGTGTGTGTAAAGCAGAATGTGCTGTCAGTCTGTGAGCAGTGCTGAGAAAGGAGCAGGTCAGGACCAGAGAAGGGCTTTTTCCAGTAGAAAATGATCCAGAATACCAACCTACACTTCAACTCTCCTGAGGAACAGCAAACTGGTGACCTGCCGTGATTCTCCAGCAGATGCTCTGTCCCTCGGATGCTGGACAGATGGGCACGGACCGGCACAATGGGTTAGTGAGGAGCCGTTTGCCCGGTGCTCAGGGTTGGCAGCACTCCCCCAAGGGCTCTTTGGCTTCTGGAGCAGAGGAGTTACATGTCAATGATTAATTAGGAATCCCCTGTCTGATGTGAGTGCTCAGAGCGGGGTGGCCTGGTGGGGTGTCTTTGTGTAACGGTCCCGTCCTGCAGATGTTGTTTGGGAGTGTGGGTTCCAAGTCTTGCCAACTAACTTTTCTTTATTTGTACTGAGTGCATTTGAAGTTGCATCATTTCCTCGGTAAGAACAGTTTTATTTTTGACTGGAGTGTTTGTCAGGTGGGGGAAATCCTAAATGTGAGTGCTCTCTGGTGGTGGAGATTTCTGCTTCAGTGTTCCCATTTCTGCAGTGTATTTTCCAGGAGCGACTGCATGTGAATATACCCTGTCTGGACTTCAAGATTTTTTTTTTTTCCAACTCCTTTCCCTAAAAATAAAAACTACAAAACAAAGTAAAAGCCTTTTTCTTGCCTTAGTGGACTTCTTTCCTAGAGAAGAATTTCTCTCACTTAAAATAATTTATATTCCATGATTCACTGGTTTTTATTTTCTCATTATCAATTGATGTTTTAATGAGGTAATAAAAAACTGGTATAAAAACTTCTCATGAAAGAGCTGATGTTCCTCCTCAAAATAACCCACAAGGATTAAATACTGTGAATTGCTTTTTGGCTGCTGAGCTGCTGGAGAGAGGGGACTGAGGGGAGACTCAGTGGGGCTGCAGCTCCTCCCCAGGGGCTGCTCCGATCTCTGCTCCCTATGAGAAGGGACAGGACCCCAGGGAACGGCTGGAGCTGGGCCAGAGGGATTTGGGATGGGGATCAGGGAAAGGTTCTTCCCCCAGAGGGTGCTGGGCACTGCCCAGGCTCCCCAGGGAATGGTCCCGGCCCCGAGGCTGCCAGAGCTCCAGGAGCGTTTGGGCAGCGCTGCCAGGGATGCCCAGGGTGGGGTTGTTGGGGGGTCTGTGCAGGGCCGGGGGGGGGACTGGGTGATCCTGGGGGTCCCTTCCCGCTCCGGATATTCCATGATTCTATGACATTGATACAGAAATGGTTCAAATGGAATTATTTCAGGGAAATGTTTTGTTGTAGCACAAGCTGATGTGATTTCCATGAGGTACAAAACAAGGTTCAACCCTGAGGGTGTCGCCCCAGGAGTGGACACTGGAGTTCCTTTTATCAAGGAACTTTTTTTTATCAAGGATTGTTGTTGCTTTGAATAACGAAACCCCGGTTCTGTGTGTTACACCTCAGCACTAAAATGACTGTGCTGGGTGTGAAAAGCACCAAAGGGATTCATGGTCCTGTTTTGTGACCTTGCTCTGCAGAAGAATCATGGATTTAACACAGCTCAAAGCTCCCCATTTGCACTGCCCTCGTGGGTTGTTTTCTTAAGCTTTGCTGAGTTCTCCATGGGCGAGGCAAAGCCGGCTCTCCCACCGGAGCCGTGCAGCCAGGAAAACAGGCCCTGCTGTTCTTGGCCTGCTGCTGTGCTGAGCCACGCTCAGGGATGAAAAGGGGCTTTATCAGCAACGAGGGGCAAGGAGCCGGAGCTCCTGGTGGGAACATCTGAGCACAGCTCTGGAATTTTAACTCTGGTGCTAGGAAATAAAGAGAAATGAACTGAGAGGTAAATGGGAGTGTCACTTGTTCATAAACTCTGTATCCCCAAAGCCAGGCTGGAGAGGTGCCTGTTTGTCAAGCCTGGAGATGGATCCTTCTTCCCCCTCATCTCCATCTGCCTTTTGCCACAGAGCTGAAGACACAACTCAGCAGAGCCCAGTAAAACCTTTTAGAACTTGGCTTGGAGGCCCAATGTGGGATCTGTCGTCTGAGCTGAGCTGTGGGGAAGTGACAGGCAGGATGTGAGCCTGCTGCCTGTGCCAGCATCCCAGCTGGAACCCCTCCGGAGCGGGGGCTCTGCAGGGACAGGCTGGCAGGGCCAGATCTGGAGGTTCTGCTTAGAGGCAGAGGGTGCTGGGCACTGCCCAGGCTCCCCAGGGAATGGTCCCGGCCCCGAGGCTGCCAGAGCTCCAGGAGCACTGGGACAGCGCTGCCAGGGATGCCCAGGGTGGGGTTGTTGGGGGGTCTGTGCAGGGCCAGGAGCTGATGATCCCTGTGGGTCCCTTCCCACTCGGGACATTCCCTGATTCTATGATGCACTCAGGGATGCTGAACTGTCACGGGAAGAAACTTAAACTGGGTCTGGCAATGCAAGTTTACATAATTCATTACTTAAGGAAGAGGTCAGAGTATTGGGTGCTGTGATGGTGGCTTGGCATGACACTGCAGCAGGAGTGGCCTTTATTTCTTTATTTCTCCTCAGCTGAACCAACCCCCCTCACTCACTCTGCGGCCATGAGCCCTCCAGCTGCTCTTGGGGCTTAAAACCTCATCCACAATCTGCTGGATCTTTATTTTCTGCATCAGTAGTGCCTTGAGCAGCAGTTCTGTGCTGCCTCAGAGTAGCAGCCTCAGAGTTCTTCGTTGGGAAACTCACCTTTTTTGGGTGTCCATCTCCAAAAGGTGGGAATGATTCTGCTCATTGTGGTGTCCTTGTGGTTTCCATTACATATTGATGTCCCAGTGTGACTTGATCTCCTTAATACCAACAAGTGTTGTGTGGGTTTGGTTTTTCAAGCTCTCCTCTGTGTATGCGGAGTCACCCATGGGCTCCCAGCCTAGTATCCAATCCCTTTGCACTTCTACCTGTTTGGGATCTTCCAAAAAATTAGAATTAGGGGTATTGGTATTGCTAATTATGTTGACCTTATCTTTTCTAATACATTACTGGTACCTTTCAAACAGCATATATCTCAAAAATGTAAAATCCCTTTGCATTTTAAGCTCATTATTGTTTTGGGAAATGCTTATCAGGACACCTTCAGTTAAAAGCGATGTAGGAATAGGAGGTTGTTTTGCAATTCTCGTGTCTTCCCAGTGAAGTGCTCCAGGAGGAAGCTGGAGTTGGAGGCACAAACACTTCTAGAAAGTGGAATGCTGGTTGCTGGATGATATTTCTTGAGTTTTATTACACCTGCTAAAAACTGACGCTGCCAAGATGCTGCAGAAGATTCTCAGATGAACAATAGAAAATGTCAGGGCTGTCACCACATGGGGGTGGTAATAAATTCAATAAAGTAATGCTGGAATTTGTGCCGGAGTCCATCCGGATTCGAGGCTCCCGGGCTCTGTGGAGGGGTTCTGGTGCCATCTAATGTCCCGAGGTTTAAGTACAGCTGCAGACAGGGACTGGCGCTGGAAATCCAGGGTTTGTGTGTTGATCCCTTAAACTGCTGCTGTCCTTTCTCCTCCTGAGAAACAAATGCTGTGTGAATTCCTCAGTAGTTAATCTGGAATTATTCTGAGCTCTCCTCATAGGTAACTTTCAATAAAATGGGAATCTGTTTGGAAACGTCTTCTAACTTAAACACTTTTTAAAAACTAACATAAAGTTATTTTCTGTCTTGTTTGCAGAAAGAATTGAAGGGCCGGGTAGGGATAGGAATGGTGTAGTTTAGGGTTGTTTGCACACGTTCTTAGAAATTTTTCCCCTCTGATGTAGCGGCAGTGATGATACCAAAGTGCCTTGCAGCAAAAAGGACTCATTGCTCGAGCTGAGAGGCTGCAATTCCCTCCTGGGCTTCTGTCTTTGTTTACTTTCGAGTGTGATTAGACCTCTCAGTGAGGGCTTCAGAACTTCTGCTCCTCTGGCCTGAGCTGGGTCATGGACAACTACAGAATGTGAAAAAAGAATTTGCCTGTAAATTCCCTTTATGAAGTGGGTTAGATTTGCTCCTCACACTCGTGTTCACTTACTGTCAGTTGTAGAAACTGTAAATTCCATATCACATATCTGGAAGTGAAACAGAGGTAGAAATGTCCTTTTGTAGGTGGTAGAACTCCAAGGCAGCCCTGGGTCGTTGTCCTTGTCCCCTCGGGTCTCTGTATCTGCTGCTGTGCCATCCCTGCTCGGGGCATGGCCGGAGCCAGGGTTTTATCGTGCTGTTTCCATAGGGTGATGGATGGAAGAGTTCACCCGATGGCCCGGGCAGCCGCCTGTCCTGAACCTCTGCATTTGTCTGATTTGTGCCTTTTGTCTCCTGCCGGGCAGGTTCGAGAAAGGCCGGATTTACACCTTTATCGGGGAGGTGGTTGTTTCCATGAATCCTTACAAGAACCTGAACATCTACGGGCGGGACACGATCGAGCAGTACAGGGGCAGGGAGCTCTACGAGCGGCCTCCCCACCTCTTTGCCATCGCTGATGCTGCTTACAAAGCCATGAAGAGACGATCCAAAGACACCTGCATTGTCATCTCAGGTAGGCTGGGAGGGCTCTGCATGGTGATGAGCACTTGATCTGTGTGAAATTCCAGGCGGAAGGAGAATAATGGCTTGGCTAATGACAGCGTTTTATAAAAGAAACTTCATTAATCTTAAAGCTGCTCATTTGCATTTGAATCCGTGTGTGGAGACCGGCACAATTATTTCTTATCTCATTCAAGAGCTGGTGCCAATCAGGAGCTGGATCTGTGCCTGCAGAGGGATAACGTGAGCAGGAGCCCTGTGTCTGCTCCGGGGTGTGACCTGGGATCAGGAGTGACCTGGGATCAGGAGTGACCTGGGATCAGCAGAGCTGGGATCAGCAGAACTGGGCTTGTCTCTCCTCAAGAGCTGCTGATTTTTGTCGCTGCCCTGACTGGCCACTGTTTGTTCCCTGCTCCATTGGAAGGGCCGCGGCTCCAGCAGTGGGAGCAGGGCTGGTACCAGAGTGATCCCTGGCTGATCCTGGTACTTCGCTTCCTTGACGTCCCCGTGCTCGGGCAGCTCTGAAAGGAGAGAGCCCCGGGCTGGGGTGCTGAACAGTGGCCCCTTGTGCTGCTGCAGGCCAGGCTTTCTCCTCTAACAATATTCCTTTGATCCTCTGTGTGCCAGGCCTTTTCCCGACCTGTGAAATCTCACAGCACAATTGCTCAAAGTCAGCCCAGCAGCATCCAGGCAGGGTTATGGCTGTGTTTAGAAAACGTCCCAAGTGCACACAAAGATTGCTTTAAAAGAAAAAATCAACCCCCCAGACACTGTTGGGGTAGAATTAAGGTCTTCTGTCCAATGATTTGTTTTGTTTTTTTCATCTGTTTGGTCACCGTGGTGTTTCTGCCCCCAGGTGAAAGCGGGGCTGGGAAAACTGAGGCCAGTAAATACATAATGCAGTACATAGCAGCCATCACCAACCCCGGGCAGAGGGCTGAGGTGGAGAGGTAAGGCCTGGGCTGGAAAAGAAGGGAAATTCTCCTGCACGTGGATCTCTTTCTGTGAGCTCTGTAGCACCACGTTATCAGATGGTCTCTTGTACATGCTGATTTATACTTAACTTATTCAGGTACTGCTTTTACTCTGGGAATTTTGCAGTATTAATTGCTGAAATCACATTGAAAAGTTTATTTTGAAAGTTCAAACTTTTGAAATGAAAACAGCATCTAGAAATACTATCCAGCCAATATCAACCATCTAATGGCAGGACTCAATGATCTTAGAGGTCTTTGCCAACCTAAATGACTCTAAATCACTTTTCCTGGGGCAAATTGCCTGAAATTTGGGTGGGCTAGGACCTTCTGCTCACATTGCAAAATGTCCCTCTCTGTCCTGGAGTAAAAGTTTTGGAGCAAAGAATGTGGCTTTCTGCAGAAACAGACTTAAACCTACCCCGAATGAACTTTTGAAAATGACTTGAAAAAGAGTTCAGAAAATCTGTTTCAGAATTCAGATGTGTATAGAAACTGAATTTCTGGTGCTGTTTTCAGGGTGGGGGTCTGGTCTTTGAACCAAAGAGCATTTACTTGCTCTGAGGAGCATTACTGACAGCTCCCAGCTGATTTCCCATGGGATTGCTGATGTCATCCACAGCTGCCCAAATCTGCCATCAAAGAGCATCACTGCTGTCATTGAATTCTTCTGGAGAAATGGCTGTAAAAAAAACCCCCATGGTGTGAGTGTTGAAGTCTTACCCTGTTCCCTTTTCCATCCATCCATCCCTGCTGCAGAGTGAAGAACATCCTACTGAAATCCAACTGTGTGTTGGAGGCCTTTGGCAATGCCAAAACAAACCGCAACGACAATTCCAGCCGGTTTGGAAAATACATGGACATCAACTTCGACTTCAAGGGAGACCCCATAGGTGGGCACATCAATAATTACCTGCTAGAAAAGGTAAGGCACCCTCCCTTCCGGGGTTGCAGCCTTTGCTGGAGTTACTTTTGCAGTCTGGGCTTTGCCAGTAGAAAGTTTTCCATTCAAACATGTACAGCAGGTGAGGTATGAGGGCATGGAAAATAAATCCAAGGCTTAATTTTTCCTCAGGAGTCAGGAAAGCCACCGCAGTGCTGCCAGCGCCCTGTTCCTGGAGCACCACGACTTCCAGAGCTCACCAGGAACGGGGTTGTGTTACCCAAAGGATTTTGAGGGGGGGGATGAAATTTAATCTCAGTTTTTATTTTGGATACAATTTACCCTCTGCACAGCTCCTGCTTTGTAATCCCTGCACTGAGCTCTCCTTGGAGGAGGAGATCTCCAGGGCTGTAGGGAGCAAGTCTGCTTGAGAAGTGTTATTTTGGAATAATGCCACAGCCTTGGGTGAGCTGTTGGTAGTGTTGTTTTTATATATTCCAAGTGATCCTCAGCATAATTATTTTCTTGGTGTCATTAAGTGGTGTCTGAAAACATTGGAATATGCAAAACTGGAGAAACCAGGCGTGAGCCATTAGCAGTTCTTGCTGTGTGAGACACGTCTGGCTTTGATTATGTGTTTGACCACATCTGCCAACACCCTTTTTTGTTTTGTTTCTTTTTTACTTCTCCCCTTATTTCCCTGAAGTCTATTTTCAGAATAAACACTTTATTTTAAAAAACAAAACAACAAACCCAAACATTTAACTTGGGATACTTTGATGTAAAAAGAGGGCTGGGACTGCAGCTGCAGTGACTTAAATCCTGATGATTTATTTATCCTGATTGTTTATTTCATATTCTTGACTTCTCCCAAGTTAAATTTGTTTCCATTTGAAAGCAGTGGAGGCTCTGGCCCAAACACAAGCAGTAACAGACAGTGGCTTTGCAGCAGGAACACACTGAATCATGGAATATCCTGGGTTGGAAGGGACCCACCAGGATCGTTCAGTCCCACTCCTGGCCCTGCACAGGCACCCCAACAACCCCACCCTGGGCATCCCTGAGAGCATTGTCCAAACACTCCTGGAGCTCTGGCAGCCTCGGGGCCGGGACCATTCCCTGGGGAGCCTGGGCAGTGCCCAGCACCCTCCGGGGGAAGAACCTTTCCCTGAGATCCAGCCTAAACCTCCCCAACATGGCTTTGTTCCTCATCACTCTCCATAGTTCAAACTTGTAGCATAAAATAAGGACATTGCTTGGTGACTGAATGTCTGCTGCGTTTAACCCTTTTTGTGCTGTTTTGCACTGGTTTGGAATGAGGATTCTGGAATGGTGCTACGGCTCCCTGAAACAAGGCCCTTGTGTCAGAGCAGAGCATTCCCTGGTACCGCGGCTGGGACCTGTGGGCAGCCTGTCCTGGGGGTGTAGGAATGGTGACCACCAGCCCCTGAGCATTTGTCTGTAGTCACAGAGTCCTGGTTTTTATTTCCGCTGCTTAAATAATTCTAAAACTAAAATGAAGTTGTGTTTGACTCTTCCATGAAAGCCACCCTGTGGTTCCCCCATGGGATTCCTGGGTGGAAGTGGGACATTGCAGCTCTTACACAAGCTGGTGCTTTTGATTGTAGACCTCAAGCTCCAGGGTCACATGTGTGTGATGGTGTTCCCAAGAGCCTGAGTGTGAGGTGGGATGGATTTGGGGTGTCCTGGTGGTCTGGGTGTCTGAGGGGAGGTGCTGATGTCCCGCTAACCCCCAGCGCTGTGCTTTGTTCCCCCAGTCCCGTGTGATCGTGCAGCAGCCCGGGGAACGAAGCTTCCACTCCTTCTACCAGGTTTGTGTTCCTTTGCTGGAGCAGTGACTTGTCCCCAGTTTCCCAGACACTTTGGGCAGAGCACTCAGGGCTTTCTCTCATGTGCTCTGCAGAGGGTTCCCTTTTGCAGCATCCTGGGTGATCTCGGGTTCTTTAGCTCTCTGTGGGGGCCTGGACTGGGAGGAAGCCTGGGAAGATGGATTGTTTTCTATCCTCCAGTCCCGTATTAACACATTTATAAACTTAAAAGGAGGCTGACTAAACAAATATGGTAGGACATTGGACTTTGACTCACTGTTTTATTTGTAGTAAGCCTAATCCCTCTATTTTCTCTTGAGGACTTTAGTCCATATGGAAGTAATTTTATGACACCAAGTTGACTCTTTTGGTTTTTTGGATGTTCTTTAATGTCTTCCACATTGTGTGGTGGTTCCCTGTGTGTCCTTTGGGGGATATGGTCAGCCTATTAGTATAACCTTGATTCTGCAGTGAGGGAAGGGGAGGTTTGTTTATTTTTTTCCCACTTTTTCAGTGCTGCATGATGGTGTGTTAGCACTTTCCTCAGGGAGGTGTCATTTCCAGGAGGAAAAGTGTCTGTGTGGGCAATGTGCTTGCCAAGGCACAGCTGTGGCATGGCACAGGTGTGAACAGGTCTGTGAGGGGGCTCAGGCTGGTTTTTATACAGTTGTGACTCTAAAGGACAGGGATTTGTGGTGGCAGAGCCCTGCACCAGTGCAGACTCTGCATCTCACATGTTGTGCTCTACATATTGCAGCAGTAATTAATATTTTTATGATTTTGTTTGTCAAGCAGATGAATAAGAGACAGAAAAAAGAAGGATTTTATATTTTTCATTCATTCCATTTCTTAAAACTCTCTTCATGCAGCTCCTGCAGGGAGGTTCTGAGCAGCTCCTGCGTTCTCTGCACCTCCAGAAGGATGCGTCGGCCTACAGCTACATCTGCCCTGGGGCACAGCTCAAGGTGAGGGATCTGAGGGACCCAGGGACAGCTTAACATTGGGAATGCTGTTGGAAATGCTCAAAGCACTGCTGAGCTAGCAGAAGTTGAGATCAGTGAGGATGAGTATGGAAAGGTGACACTGGTGTGCTATTTGTAATGAACTTTCTGGTGCTACAAGATAAAGCACGAGTGTACTTAAATCATAGAAAAAATATGATTTTTTCTGCTTAAAATATACAAATATACCTGTGCATGCTGCATTTGTGTCTGCTTATAAACAGCAATAAAATCATTTTTTAATAAATGCAGGTGTAGATATTTGACCCATTACCAGTGGCAGACATTCCATGCTCCATGATGGGTAACTTAAACTGCCTTCTGCACCAAAAAGCCATAAGGACTCATTTTTTTGCAGCAGCATCTTTGAGTTACTGAAGCATTGAGTCTTCATATCTGACTTGTCCTCAAGGGGGAACTCCGAGCAGGAAAGAAGGGAACAAACCCATAAAGTTTTTAGGACAACAAGATCCTGAACACTTCAGATACATCTGGAGTTGTCCCTAGCGTTGTCCCTTTGAAGCAGGGTCCAGACCCAAGGCTCTGTGATTTTCTAGGTGCTTCTGTGAGATGCACTTTGGTACAGAAACCCAGAGACCCTCTCACGTGCCAGATGACTCTCTCTAAAACTGCATTGAAAACAAACCCAAGAGGCTGCAGGGAGGGAGGGAGAGGCTCATCTTGAGAAAGGTGGAGAACAGAGATTTCGTGCTGGTGCTCTGCAGCCTCTGCTCAGTGGGTCTGTGACTGCACAAATTGTCCCTGTTCTTCTGGGATTTTTTAATGAACTCTTTCTCAGCAAATTCCACTGGGAAATTTATTGTGCTGTGGTGGATTTCTGTGTCTCCTGCTGCCAGGATACGTGTGTGCAGTGCAGGGTTCAGTGTCCAAGCACGCAAGATGGCGTTGGAGTAAGCTGGGAAACCTCATGACAGTGTCTTGCATCTGAGAAATATCAAAGTGCATCTCTGCTTCCCACGGGCTTGTGAANCCCCCCCCCCCCCCGTCCCAAACTTCTCTCTCCCCTCAGTGTTCCATCAACGACGGGGCCGAGTTCAAGGCAGTTGCTGATGCCATGAAGGTGATTGGCTTCAAGCAGGAGGAGATTCAGACTGTCTACAAAATCGTGGCAGCCATTCTGCACCTGGTGAGCTCCTTGCCCATGGATATCCATCCCTGAACCCGTCCCTGGGCTGTTCCTCAGGAGGGCTTGTGCTGCCAGCAGCTCTGATTTTCCTGCTGCAGAAGCACTTGGAAGCTCTGTTGGCTGGGAAAGTGTGTCCAGTTCTCAGCTCCAGTGGGGAGAGACAGTCCTTGCTGGAACAGGGCACTTCAGTAATGGTCACATGTATTCCTGCATGTTCCAGATCCCAAACCAGACATCCCACTAAGTACTGGGAGCTGTTAAATGTTCTGAAAAAGGAACGGTTGGGGTTTGGCAGTGAGGGGATAGGGAGCTTCTGTCCTTTTTTGCCCTCACACTCATCTTCACCACAGTGGTTCTGCTTCACTTCATGGTGAAGGTTGAGCACAGGAAACACAGGAGACCTCTTAATTCTTTGTGTTCTGAGGCTGAGGAAATCCTTCCTTCTCCTGGAGCCTCTTGGGAGCCACAGAGCCTCCTCCCCTGCACAGTGTCCCTGTAGCTCAGCTCTTGTGCTCCCCTGAGGAAAGAGATGGGCAGGAGGAGGGTGGCATAGAACAGCTTTGTTCCAGTTCCTTCTCCTCCTTGGGGCACTGGGAAGGAAGGGAGGCAGAGCAGAGTGGGGCCGTGCAGGCAGGCTGGGAGAGCACCCTCTGCTGTGGATCACCAAGGGCTGTCACTGCTTAATCCTGGTGCAGAAGGTACCCAGGAGCAGAGCTGTGCTGGTGGGGTGCTGCCCACTGGCACTGAGCTCCCAGCTTCCCCACACCATTCCCATTCCCTCTGTGGCAGGAGCACGGCCAGGAGAACTGCAGCCAGTGAAGACAAATGCTGCATCCAGCATTTGTATACATGGTATAATTCCCTGTCCCTGGACTCTGAAGCTTGGGATGGTGTTTGATTAAATCTCGGGAAGTGTTTGATGTCATTTGTCCCGAAAGCTGAGCTGAACACTGAGCAGGAATGCTGTGCTTTGAGAAAGCCTTTGCTGCTCCCACTGACCTTGGAGCTTTGAGGGTATGGATATGCAAGACCCACTTTCCAGTGTGGCAGGATATTTTCCATTGGGAATAACAGGTGGAAAATGGATGGAGCTGGGGTGTGCTGATCCCTGTTGGTAAAGGGCAAATTGAGAAATGCTGCTGATTGCAGGGGAACCTGAAGTTCTCCGTGGATGGAGACACTCCCATCATCGAGAACAGCAAGGTGGTGTCGGTCATCGCCGACCTGCTGTCCACCAAGGCCGAGCTGGTGGAGAAGGCGCTGCTGTTCCGGACAGTGGCCACGGGCAGGGACGTCATCGACAAACAGCACACGGAGCAGGAGGCCACCTACGGCAGAGACGCCTTTGCAAAGGTGAGCTCCAGTGCCCTTCCTCTGCACAGTGTGTGACACCCACCCAGACACGTTTCTGCTGCCTTTGCCCGTGGGTTGAGCTGCTCTCGGGGCAGCAAAGAACGGCGGTGCCCGAGGAAGGCATTGCTGTCACAACTGCACAGTGCTCAGTCCCAGGAGGATTCCTGGTGGGTCCATAAGCACAGTGCTTGCTGTACATCCTGCAGATTTCTCTCTGAACCCACGTGCTCCTGAGTTCTGTTGGGGTTTGTGGCACCTTCCCATCCCTGCCCTTCCAGCAGGGTTCCAGCTCCCACAGCCAGCAGTGCCAGGCACACCGAGGAGGGGACGGGCTGCAGGCTGGGCTGGCATCTGCAAATGTGTCATACAGGGAGGAATCTTCTGTGAAATGGGATCCTCAACTTCATTTTGCAGTTAAATTCAAAGAATAGAGAGTGGAACTGTAACATCTAGTATTCAGGTTGGAAACACAAAGTGTTATTTTTAAAAATTTTTTTAAGGAGTTGTGGGGTTTGAAGGATCCTTAAAGACCATCTCGTTCCAGCCCCCTGCTATGGGCAGGGACACCTTCCATGAGGAAAGTGGGTACTGACGGCAGGAGTGACAATTGTTCCTCCTCTGCTAAGAAATCAAATTATAAGGGAGGAACAGATGAAGTTATGAAGGTCCTTGATTATTAACTTGACTTCTTTTCCTGAGATATTGTATTTACCCAGCTTCACAGCACATTTTGAACACGAAGACTTTGAAGACACGTCTGCCTACAGAACATTTTCTTTGTGAAAGGTGAACAGGATTATTTTCCTGTCATCATGTTCAGTTGCTGGGTTTCTGTGACTGACCTCTCCCTTGCTCTTCACTATTGTTAAATAATTCTCAGCAATGGTACTTATTAGGCAGCTGAAAAGCTGACTGGAATCAAATTAGGGAACTGCTGCACTCAGTGACCTCACTGGGATTTCAACTTGTTATAAATGAGTTTTGGAAGAAAGAAAAGAAATACTTCCATAGAATGTTTCTCCAGTCAGTAGCTGCTCACTTTCAGCAGAACCTTACCTGCAGCTTTGGTGGAGGCCTGGAATGAGCTGTGTTGAATTTCCTGGGAAGCGCTGAGGCCGGTGCCGGCGGGAGCCCTCACTCTGTGTTTCCTGCAGGCCATTTACGAGCGTCTCTTCTGCTGGATTGTGACACACATCAACGATGTCATCGAGGTGAAGAACTACGACACCACAGTGCATGGCAAGAACACAGTCATTGGGGTCCTGGATATCTACGGCTTCGAGATATTTGACAATAACAGGTGAGCCACCTTCTAAAGCCCAGTGTCGTGCCCTCGCCTTTCCCAGAACACTCATCACCTTTTCTTCTCATGTTTTTGCAGTTTTGAACAGTTCTGCATTAATTACTGCAATGAAAAGCTACAGCAGCTCTTCATTCAGCTGGTTCTAAAGCAGGAGCAGGAGGAGTACCAGCGAGAGGGAATTCCTTGGAAGCACGTGAGTGCTTTGGCAGGGGAGGGAGAGGTCGCTGTGAGGTCAGTGTACCAGCACAAGTCCCAGATCCGAAGTTGCTCCACATGCAGCCTCCAGTCGATGGGACATCTGTGTCCCTGCCAGCTGTCCTGTCAGGCTGGGATCAGGCTGGGCAGGAGCTCCCCAGTCACCTCACCACGTGTGTCCTTGGGAAAATAAGGGACTCCAGGTCTGAGATGAAATCTATTGTGGCGCCTCTGTGATGCCACACACACGACTGCGGGCTTCTGTTCTGAGTGCTTATGGATTTTTCTAGTTGTTGATAATAACACGTAAAAATCTTGACTTTTCCTGTTCAAACTCTCTTCAGAATGCCAAGGACAGGATGTGCAGTGTCACTGTGGTGACTGCACACAGCTGAATCGTAAAAGACATTTTAAAGGGCATTCTGCAGCAGAGGTCTTGAGATTTATCTGGGGGGGTTAAAAAATCACTTTCTTTGCTGTTCAGTGTAGGAGAGCAGCCTGCTTGATGTGGAATTGGAGATCTGCATGTTCAGAGCTGATTCCTCCTCGCTGTCACACTGGGTGCTGTGGCCAGCACTGGTACCCTCCCATTTCTGCAGCCAAGGTCACCAACACTCCTGTCCTTTGTTTCCTGCAGATTGATTACTTCAACAACCAGGTTATCGTGGACCTGGTGGAGCAGCAGCACAAAGGGATCATTGCCATTCTGGACGATGCCTGCATGAACGTGGGGAAAGTCACGGATGAGATGTTCCTCGAGGCCCTCAACAACAAACTGGGGAAGCACGCGCACTTCTCCAGCAGGAAGGTAACCCGCAGACCTTGCTGTCCTCTGCCATCCCTTCTCCGTGTTCTGAGGTGGAATGGGATGAGGAAAAAGGGGTTTAGGGGTGGCTGGGCTGGAATCACTGCGACAGCGTGAGCTGCGGAGCCCGGAGCAGCTCCAGCCGCAGAGGAGCCCGGCAGAGGGAGCTCCAGCACGTCCGATTTATCCCTTTTATTCCGGGATAAAAGGAGCCTGAGCTCGTGCCTTGACATAGCATGATGTCATCTGGAGCCAATCGATGCGGTGGCTCGGCCCACGTGTTGTTCTTCCCAGACTGCTCTAATACATAGTGACAGTGAAATTATTCACACTCCTGCATTATTACAGCGCTGGGATTTGGGCTTTTTTCATCGTCATTGGCTGCAGAACGTGCTCATCTCCCACTGCACCTCAGAGCACCCAGGCCCCTCGCCTGGCTTTGTCTGGGCTACGATGGGTGAATTAAAAGGCTTCATTTGTTCCTCACTTGGCAGCAGATTGCAAAATGGTCACCAGCCTGATTAATTTGAGAATCTTTCACACTGAGTAATCAAATAAGGGCCTTTAATTTATTGATGTCTCTCTACTCAGAAACACTGTCTGAAATGCATGGCTCAGAGCGCCAGTCCCCCCTGCTCCCTCCCACCCCGGCACAATGTTTTATGTAGGTCAGAAATACCAAATTAGCCTGGTTGTGTAAGATATGTGCTAAAGGCTGCCTCCGGGAGGCCCGGGATAAACAATGGATCTGGCTGGGGCTGTCTGAGGAGAGGCCAGGATGAAAGTAAACCAAAACCACTTTTTCCTCCCAGATGCTGCTTTCCTTAAATGCCCTTTTGCTGCAGCACACCTGATGTCTCACCTGCCACGTGCGCCCGAGCTCAGGGACGGGGACAGGGAGCTTGATTCCAGTGCTGACCCAGATTTCACGTGCCTGAGCAGTGACATGGCACGTTCTGAGAAAACCCACCTGAAAACAAGTGTGAGGCCTGGTCTGGGTTCCTGTTTGCATGGAAACTGCTTCCTTTAGTGGTAATGCTGGTGGGATGGAGCCTGGGATCCTCTGCAGTGGGGTGCTGGGGCGGTGGTCCAGTGTCTGGAGCTGTCTGGTCACTGGATGTAGAGAGGAGTTTGGTTTCTGTTCTGTCCTTGCTCCCACATCTGCCGGGGGGAAGGGGCTCCGCCACAGAGGGAGCAGGTGGTCCTTTAGTGCAGTGGCAGAAGGGGATGGAATTTCAGGAGGTATTATGGGAGGCTATAAAATGAACATTTAAAAATAAAATCTGCTCGAGTCCTTGCCTTCCAGAGTCTCCTCCCAGCAAGGAGACATTAAAGGGCAGCATTGCCAGCTGCAGCGTTCCTCAGCAGGAGGTGGCGTTGTCAGAAACTGCCTGCACAGGCTACGAGGGAGACAAGGAACCCTGCTATAAATAATGTTTATGGAGGGGGTGATGGATCTGCCTGGCTTGCTAATTTCTAGTTAAATCAATAGAGCCTTGAAAACATTGACCCATAAACCTCTCAGCATAATTGTTATTTTTTTCTCCCCATCACATCTCTGCAGACGTCCCAGCACCTTCCTCAGTCCCACCCAGAACTGCTGTGGGAAGCCTGAGCCTTCTGAGCCAGGCTCTTCTAACTAGGATTAAAACAAAGGGCTTGGTTCCATCTCGTGCCCTGCCTATGCAGACTGCAGTGGTTCCATGCAGATCCTGTAAAGTTCCACACAGATGGGAGCTGTTCCCGAAGAGTTAAAGTCGTGTGTTGGGAACAGCTCCTGTCCCTCAGCCCAGTTCATGCTCCACTGCTCCCTGCAGAGCATGTTGCACACAGGCTCCATGTGGAGAAGCTCTAGGGGGCTGTGGTGCCCTAAATAGTCGTGTCCTACTTTGTGTACCCGGCTGCTCCGCGCTGCCGGCGCCCTTGTCCTGGGGAAGGCCAAACCACCCAGGAGAATGCTGTTAACACTTCCACCAGCAGGATTTGTGGCAGAATGTTGTGTTCCTGGAGCATGGGGTGTCCTCCTCCGATTTGTCTGATGCTAATCTGGATGTGCAGATGTGCCAGCTGTTCTGCTGGCCCTTCCCGACATCACTGTTCGTATCCTCAACCTCTCCAAGTTCCATTTCTTTTGTGTTGCTGTTATGCTTTGGAAGGACCAAGTGCAGTGACAGACAGGCCATGAATGCCTCAATCTTCAAATTGTGGAGAGCATCAGTCTCAACAAACTGGTTGTCAAGGGAGGAGTGTCAGAAGGTCCCTTCCAGTCCACCTGGTGTTGTGTCTCCCAAGACACTGGACAGTGGTGAATGCCCAAGTGAGAGCCCAGTGTGGGACAAATGTGAAGTGATAACTTGACATGCTCGCATTCTCCAGGGACCTGCAGCCAAGGAACCTCCTGGTGTCCTTAGTAGGGTTTTTTGTGTGGTCTTCTTGGTTTTTTAAATTGGCAAAGAATTCCACAGCTCAGATACTCGCGTGAAGAGCTCCTTCCGTCCTGTTTCCCTCCCGCCTCCCTTTTCCATTTTAGATTACACCTCTCACCTCCTAGGTTTTAAATGGCAAAACACGGTTCTCCTTGTCTTCCACTATATCATCTCCACCTTTTTTGCCATCATCTCTGGGCATTTCTTTCCTAACCCGGAGAGGCCGAGTTCGTTGGCCCATCCTCCCAGGGCAGTCAGTCAGCAGGGGATGGGTTTTGCCCTTCAAGCCTCTCCCAGTTCTCCCTGTCCTTTTTGAGATGAAGGAGGGTAGATAAAGGGACAGTTTGGGGCCCATCAGTTCCTGTGAACTTTGCCCTTTCTCAGTGGGAATCCCTGCCCTGCTGGGGACTTTCATTTGCTCTGCTTTGCCCTCATTTAGCTCCGGGTGTCTCCCGCAGTTTCTCCCAGTCAGCCCTCAGTGATTGAGTGCCACCACCCAGCCCCTCGACCTTCCCATTGCCCTCAGGTTATGGCTCATTTCAGATGCTGTGAAAGCACAGCCTCGCTGCAGGCCCCCACAGGATTCCCATCTTTCCAACACCTTTCTCCTGTCTTTACCAGCCCTCAAACGCTGTGAGCTGGCAGTGAGGAGCCTCGTGCAAGAAACCCAAGCAGATGATCCACTGTATCAATGGGCTTGCTGGGTCTTTTTTTCACTAATTTCAACTAATTTTTGTCCAGCAGACACAAAGTTTGAGAGAATCACTCCTTAGGAAAAAACAAACCAGCAAACAACAAAACCCCTGATTGCTGTGTTCTGGCTCCTTCCAGCCTCTCCAGAGCTGGATGAGCTTTAGGAGGAGCTTGTGCTGCCAGCTGTGCCCTGCCTGGTAGCACAGACACATTTCTTTTTCCGTTTGGTATTTACCTCTTTTATTGACTTGTTGGTTTGAGCTGTGTGTTTGGGTGGCTGACAAAGGCACTCCCCAGCCCCGTGCTGGGAACACACTGCAGCAAGAAAAATGACTTTGTTTTCCCTGGTATTGCCTCGTTCCTTCATTTCCTCTGTGTTCTGCTGCACCTTGGTCATCCATCAGCTCTGCAGCTCCTGGTGCTCCCTGCTCCTGCCATGCTGGACTTCCCACACCTCTGGGACCTCCTGGGGACCTTGGTCCTCACACTCCTTGGGCTCCTCCTTGTGATTAGTTTTGTGTAAAATATATTCTATTTTTTTTCATCTGTTCTTACAGTTTGAGCCAATCTATCCTGTGCTCTTGGACACAGGTGAATTTTTGGAGTGTATCTCCCTGCTCCTAATCATCCCTCCTGCCCTGCGTTTCAACCATGCTAATTTCCTTTTATTTCTCCAAGACTTTTTGTGGATAGCAGATATCTGCTCATAGCCCTTGGTCAGTGTTGTTAAATGCTGCCTGCAAAGACTTAATTCATCTCCTGCTCCTTTTGCCTATAACACAATTCTCATTCTTATCTCATTCTCCCTTTTTAATTAAGCCAACCCTGATGGATTTTTTGGCTCTTGCTATTCCTGAAGGGATGAGTGTGTTACAGCCACTGCTGCTGAACAGCTGCCATGTGGGCACTGGACATCTTCTGTTGTACAGAAGGAATGGGGTGGGATGGGAATTTGAGCCGGGAGCAGGGGGCTGAAGCAGTGGATCTGCAGGGGGGTCCCTGTTTGAGGGGTGTCAGATGACCAGGAGGGTTCTGGGACAGAAGAAGCCTTGCTGTTGTCACAGCAGCTGGCCCATTTCTCTGCTGAGGAGTTACACTGCAATGGCAAAAAATACAAAGGAAGATTTAATAAAAGTCATAAATTAACTCGTGGGTGCAATGTTTCTCTACAGGCATGAGTGTTCTTTTTGCATAATTTCTGAGATAATATCAATTTCCTAATAAAATTATAGGCTCTTGCAGCTTCATTTGTACAAGCACATGTTCTTACAGTGCATCCATGAAAACATTATCCAGCAGTGGGTTTCACATCTGCACATGCACGTAGAAAGTGGAATTCCTGCAGGTCCCAGTGCTATTTTGAAGGCAGGTTGCTCTTCCATGGAATTTGTAAATCCAGGGATGGTGTTTTAATATCAACCCATGGGTGGTATTTTGATGTCTGTGAATTTATTTCAGCTTTGTGCCACGGACAAAACGCTGGAGTTCGACAGAGACTTCCGGATCAAGCACTACGCCGGGGATGTGATGTGAGTTGCCTTCAGAAATAAAGTTGCACCTTCTATTTTTGTCTTCCCAGCAGCTCTGAAGTGGTACAATATTCTGATTTACTGCTGCTTCTGGTGCAAGCCAGAATAGCTGTCACACACAATTACAGAGTGCAGCGCTTGCTTATCAATTAAATCTTCTGCTGGTGCCTTGCTCTACAGAGTGGGAATTTGTACTTGGAGTGAAACAAAAGGAGAGCGAGGGGTGGGGGGTGAGGGGAGAGCAGTGCTCCAGGAAAAAATAGAGGGGAAAAAGGCAGCAGTGTTTGTGCAAGAAAGCTACACTGAGCTAATAAAATCTGGTTTAGACATCTGTTTGGTGTGATTATATAACTCTGGCTTTAAATTCTCCAATCAGTTGGAGCAGGCTGGAAGCACAGGGGAGTGATAACCTGCAGGAGGGATCAGGGCAGGAGGGCTGGGAAGTGCTTGCCTGGAGCCTGCAGGAGCAGTGCAGGAGGTGACAGCAGTGGGAAGAGAGAGTGAGTGGAAGTGAAGGATGCACATTTGCTGGGAAAGCTGTTGTTTGGAATGTCACTGGAGTCATTCAATGGTTTAGGATTTGTGTAACTTCCCATGCCAGAAGAAAGGGAGTTACTGAGGGAATAATTCGTGATTTCTTTTAGCTTGAGATTAATTTTACCTTTAATTTCCAAGGACAACCAGTGTGATCAGACTGGAGCCCATGTGGCACAGGCAGGTTGTCTTCTGGAGCCTTTGCTGAGCAATTCCTGACACACATCCCTGATTTCAGGGGGTTTTGGAGGAGGAAATACAAGGTGCTGTCTTAGTGGTTGAACCTTCTGAACTGCCAGTGGCTGACAAATGGTGTAAAAGAAAATTGAAATGTGGAAGGAATCACAGATAGTTCAGGCTCAGATCTTATGTGGAACCCTAAGACTCGAGGGTGGGGAGGCCCTGGCACAGGGTGCCCAGAGCAGCTGTGGCTGCCCCTGGACCCCTGGAAGTGTCCAAGGCCAGGCTGGACAGGGCTTGGAGCAGCCTGGGATAGTGGAAGGTGTCCCTGCCCATGGCAGGGGGTGGCACTGGATGACTTTTAAAAGGTCCTATTCCATGATTCTGTGATTTGAGGATGGCTCCCTACAGGGATCTGCGGGTTGGATGCAGCTTCCCAGGGTGGGATCTGCAGCTCAGGAAACAACTGCATGGGAGTCACTGAATGGGGAGATTTTGGGCCTTTTCCATGAGGACAGAGCACTGCCTGCCTTGAGACTTGGAGAAGAGATGAAACCCTGAAACAGTGACCTCCTGGAGTGGTGTTGCTGTGGGAATGGAGGAAGGAAGGAATCTGAAATGTGTGTGTGTTGATTTCCGGGGGAGCTCCCCAGTCACTGGCCAGAGGCTGCTCTGGGATTCTCTCCACCAAGAGAGGGGCAGACTGCACAGACTGGAAACCAAACCTGGATTTCTCTAGGATTTAACACAAACACACGCTCAGTTTGGAGACAATCCTGAGTGTGACTCCCGAATTTGCCCCATCCACCCCCTGCCCAGGTGCTGTGAGGTGTCTCAGCCATCCCCTGCACAGCTCCAGGGCTCTCTGAAGCCAGGTGTGTTGTTCTGTGCTGGAGGTGGGAGCTGGGCCCAAGGATCCAAGTCTCACACTCTGCTCCTGCAGCACTTAGTGATAGGCTGGGAGCAGGGCTGGACTCCTGATTAGCATCTGCTGTGTCTGTAGGAGTGCAGGGATGCTGATTCCACAGTTACCAGCAGCTCACAGAAAAACTTTGCTACTTTGCAATTAACTCTGTTTTTCCTTTTATTTTTAGTTACTCAGTCACTGGATTTATTGACAAAAACAAGGACACTTTATTTCAAGACTTCAAACGCCTCGTGTACAACAGGTAAGAATATTAATGAGGTGAATTTTAATCTGATTTGTCAGAATCCTTTTTTTGTGGAGTGATGCTATCAGAGACTCAGGTTTTCAGTGATTCTGTCTTCAGTGTGTGTGAATAAACACTTTGCTTTGGGATATGATCTTTGTACATCTCCCATGACCCAGAGGCTGTTAGTTTGATTTTTCAGGTTAAAGTCCTTATTCTGTACGTGTTGTTTCTGTTCTATTGCAACCTTTAATTGAACTGAATTTAAAGTGTTTGTTTGAAACCAACTGATTGTGCAATCAAGATAGTGCAGAGCTTGCTTGTGCTGCCTGATTTGTCATTAACCATTTGCAGATTTACCATCACTGCTCTGTCTGTAATCAGTGCTGAAGATACTGGGGGGCTTTGGTCAACAACAGATACCCTTGGCCTCAGCTGAAACACCCTGTTTTGAAAGGAAATATAGGGGAAAATGGGCAAAGAGATTTGAATCCTTTCATGTGTGCAGTGACGTGAAAAGTGCAAACCATGAGGTCACGTGTTGGGCAAGCAAAAGTTGCCTGGAGAAGCAGATTTGAAATCCCATCAGAATGTGGGTGGGAGTGCCCATGGAGCTGTTTTTCTTCACCTGGCATGAAACATGTCCTGATTTTGTAATCTGCAGCTTTCAGGGGCTCTGCTCAGAGGACAGTGGGCACAGAAGCCCTGCAGTGGTGGGCGCTGTTTGCCTGTGCAGGTGTTAAATTGGTCTGCAGCCCTTTGGGTTGACTGGCTGTGCTCCCCTGAGCAGTCCCACTGTTCCTGTTTTCAACACTTCCCATTGACCAGAAACCTTGCAAAATATTTGCTGTGTGGTTTTATTAAATTTAGCCTGTTTTCTGTGAAGCCTCTGGAAAATCCTGTTCCCAAACACCACTTCCAGCACATTAAAGCCTGTGACAGATTGGCCATTGGATTGCTGTAAATGTGCTCAGTTTTTGTCTGTTCCTGAACTCTTGCCATCCATCAGGGCCAGTTTACCTCACCCTGAACCCTTCAAAAATATAGGCTAAAGTGTATAAATTACTTTCTATATCAAGAGAGGTGCAGAAATGCAGCTTGAACACAGGTGACAGGTTCCAAGGGAGGATGACGTAGGTCTCACTCTCCTCTGTGTTGATTAAATTCTTTCTGTTGTGTCAGTGAGGCAGCCCCTGCCTTTGATGGATCACTCTGTGGGGTTTTCACTGTCCTATTCCTGCACATCTTGATCAGAAGGGAAAAATGTGCTGGTTGTTCTTCCAGATACTCAGTTGTAAGCTTGAACTTGCTCCTAAGAGCATGAAATGTTGTGCCAGGAATGTCACCCTGGTGTGGGTGATGCCCTGTGAGCTGGAAGCAGCAGTGGGTCTGGGTAGAAAGCAGCTGTTGGATTGTCAGTGGAGTGGAAGTGCTGGGAGACTGCAATTAAAGAGACTCTCTCGTAGCTCCAACCCTGTGTTGAAGATGATGTGGCCTGAAGGGAAACTGAGCATCACTGAGGTCACCAAGAGACCTCTGACAGCGGCTGCTCTGTTCAAGAACTCCATGATTGCACTGGTGGACAACCTGGCACAGAAGGTAAAGATTCCTGTTTCAAAATTGGCTCTGACTTCTGATGAGAAGAATGTGGCTTCTCCCTGGAGAGATTCCCCCCTTCCCATCACTGCCATCCATGGGGAGCTGAGCTGATCAAAGGCAGAGGAGCCTTGTCTGTGCCAAACTAGCTTTTGGCTGGGCAGGTCTCGAGGGAGGGTCACCTCCATCCCCTGTGAAGAAGGTGGAGTTTTGGTTCCTCCATGACCAGTGCGTCTCTCACTCGTAGGAAAGCCAGTCTGTCTTAGGTAATAATTATTATATCAAACCACCTTCAGCAGAGCTCTTTGGGCAGAGGGCCCAGAGGATGCTGTTCATGGTGGAGAGATTCTCCCTGGCTTCCCAGGCCAGTGGGCTTCCATACAATGCAGGCAGCCCTGTGTGAGTTCCTTCTTTCCTCCTCTTTGCCATGCCAGAGGGTGAGGAGGGAAAGCTGTTATTTCACCAGATATTTCAGTTTTATGGCAGAAGGCATTGCCTGGGCAAGCACCACGTTGTGTGAAGGAAGGGGGGGAAGGGAACGCTCTGGGAAGGGGCTGTTGGAGCAGCACAGCCGAGCAAGTGCTCGGATCCTGTGTGAGCAGAGATCCCTGGGGATCACTGGGGTGTTACTGGGGCTGGGTGGCCTTGCTGGACTCCTGGCACTGGGGTGCAGCCCACAAGAGATGAGCAGAGAGCCCAGGGTGCTGCTGTGTGTTCACGTTCAGAACGATTAAGCAGTAAAGAGCGAAGTGCTCCGAGTGTCTTCTCGGGAGCTGTGGGAGCAAAGGAAACAGGTCAGAGCACGGCCACCCAGTGCTGGTGAGAGAGCTGCCCTCACTTCTTGTTTCCAGAGCTGGGACATGAAATCACACCTGATTTATAGGGTCATTCCCAGAGGGTGCTGGGCACTGCCCAGGCTCCCCAGGGAATGGGCACGGCCCCGAGGCTGCCAGAGCTCCGGGAGCGTTTGGGCAGCGCTGCCAGGGATGCCCAGGGTGGGGCTGTTGGGGTGTCTGTGCAGGGCCAGGGATTGGACTGGATGATCTCTGGGGTCCTCCCAACTCAGGATGTTCTGTGATTCCATGGTTCTGTATTTTTGCGTTCCTGTGCTGGAGTGGGTTTGATCTGAGCTCTGCAGGAGGGTCTGGGACCCACCAAAGCTGCCTGAAGGTGCCAGCTGAGCCTCCCCAGTGGGGAACAGAGCCCCATGGCTCCCCCCAGGATATTTTGCCTCAGGGCTCCTGAGAAGATGCCCCCATGAGCCCAGCCCAAGGCCAGGCTTTGCTAAAATAGGCACCATTAGTCAAAATTGAGAGAGTGCCTGTGTAGCCAGAGGGGAGCTTTCCTGGATGGCAAATCATGAGCTGTTGGAGATGGGAAGGTGGCTGTGACCCTGCTGGGGGTGGGGACACACTTCAGTCTGATTCCCAAGGAGCCAAGATTGATCTGATCTGTCCATCTTCCAAATAATCTGCTGGCTGGCCCTGAGCTGAATCTGGTACAGGTGTCAGGAGGTGCCAGGAGCGCAGGGAGTTTCTTTGTGTTGTGAGAGGAGCAGCTGTGGAAGGAAAAGTTTCCTTGGTGCTGCTGGCTGTTGTTGCAGGTCTGGTCCTACAGAGTGGCCACAGTCACTCGTGCCCAGCCCAGTGTGGGGAGGACCCACCCAGGAAGGGGTTCAGGGCAGCCAGAATCACTGGGGGTGTTGTGGGGAGGGCTGTGATCAGGGCACAGCAGGGAGCTGGGAGTGGGCAGGTTCAGCAGGCGTCCGTGGAAAAACTTCCTTTCCTTGTTTATTGGAAAAATTATTCCAGGCCACCTGGTAGGTGTAAAAATAGAACAGTCCAGAGAATGATGTGCACTGTGGTGGTTTGAACAATCCCTGCAGCTCCCAGCAGGGCATGGAGAGTTTAAATCCCACCTTGTCAATCTTGAATCAGTGGGTACCAGCATTGCTCACTGAAGGCTGCCTGGCTTGGGTGGAATTAATTTCCTTCAGTCCATTTATCATCAGTATCTCCATCACAAATACCAGCCTTTTCCAGGGGTAGGCATAACCAGGAGCTGTTTCCAAGTAAAATTCACTTGAAGAGGTTCCTGTGTGTGTCTCAATGTAGTCCTTTCTCATTCTTTACCTGTCCTAAACTTTCATTGAGAAACTTGTATTGAAGCTGTCGGGGTTTTCCTGATTTTCTGTTGGACAGCAATGGAGAAAAGAAGATTTCATTAGTATTGGGATATCAGTGCTGATGAGCATAATTTCAGCTCAGCGTGCTCCAAAACCAGATTTCATGGAGTCACAGAGCTGTTCAGCTGGAAAAGCCCTCTGAGATTGAGTCCAGCTGATCCCCAGCATGGCCAAGGCCACCACTGACCCCTGTCCTCAGTGCCACATCCACACCTTTTTTGGACGCTTCCAGGGATGGGGACTCCAACACTGCCCTGGGCAGCCTCTTCCAGGGCTTGACCACCCTTTCCATGAAGAAATTTTCCCAATATCCAACCTGAGCCTCCCCTGGCCCAGCCTGAGGCCGTTCCCTCTCCTCCTGTCCCTGTTCCCTGGGAGCTGCGCCCGACCCCCCCAGCTGCCCCCTCCTGTCAGGGAGTTGTGTTGGTGAGACCCATCCCGCAGCCGTGCTTGTGTCACTTTAAAGGGTCTGAATTTTGGGGAGGTTCCTTAGATAAGGCTCCTGAACACAACCTTTGTTTACTTCAAACAGTAAATCAGAGTGCAGGGAGCTCCTGGCTGGCTGCTCTGCCCTGAGCATCTCTGTGAGGTGACTTTTGGGACAGTTAATGATATGCACGTGTCATTAGCAAGCCCATAATTGGGCATTCAGGCCATGCCAGCGAGATGCTGGTTATGCACAAAGAACTGGATGCTCTGCCTCCAGATCCTTGGCTCTTCCTTCTGCTGGGGCTGGAAGCGCTGCTGGTGAAGCCACTCTCTGCTTTGGGGACACTCACTGCAGTCCCAGGTGCTCTCCTCCTTCCCTGGGGCTCTGTTATTCTTTTTTCCCGAGCTGAATTTGGGACTGAAGTTGCACTGGTGGGCAATCAACAGTGACACTCTCTGTGTGTTGTGACTGTGGCTTGGACCCTGCAGGACTTTTCTGGGAAGCCTGTGGTCACAGCTGATGGAAACAGCTCTGAACACAGGGTTGCACAAGCTGCTGAGGTCCAGGGATGTCGGAGGAATAAGGTTCCTTAGGGACAGGTAGCACCAGTTCCTGTTGTTCTCAGCTGTTTCCCAAAAAACCAAGTTGAAGATAGGCCTGAGTTTTGTGCAGTTTGAGCTGCTGGTTTATGGACACCACCTGAGTGTGCCCCGTGCAGTCAGCGCTCCTTGTCTCACCTGGGCCGTTCTGCCTCAGTGCTGCTCTGAAAACTCCTTTAAACCCTATTTATCTGCTCAGTTTCTGTAGTCCTCAAACAGGATGGCAGCCCAGGAGCTCCTCTTGATTAATACTCGTGTTTGGCCTCCCTGGAAAGCTGCGGGGTGTTTTGGCTGTAGCAAGAGTATCTTTAAACCTGTCCTTTGGGGGAATAGTCTCCAAAAGTGCCAATTTGGTGGGCAGGAATAACAATAATCTTGAGATTTTAGAATTGTTAAGGTTGGAAAAGACATTTAATTAAGATCATCGAGTTCAGCCATCAGCCCAACACCACCAGAATATCAAAGTCTGTGGCTGCAGTAGCTGCAGCATTAGTGATTATTTAACTTTTCTGCTATTTAAAATAACAACCTTTAATGTTCTCTTTTGTTGCTATTCCAGTTTAAACCTGGAATTTGGTGGTGGAGCAGAGCTCTGCAGTCTCTGAGAGAAGGGGCAGCTGTTGTGGTTACTGGGATGTCTCAGGGGCTTCCATAGGGTCAGTGGCATGGCACTGGTGTTGTTAACTGGGCTGTTCTCAAATCTGGTTTTAATTTCAGTTTCTGCAAACACAAGTCCACATGGAGACACTGGAAATGTGGCTGAAAATGCCACACCTCCAATCCTGGGGCAGTTTTGGGGGCCACCATAACAAGAAGGACATTGAGGGGCTGCAGGGTGTCCAGGGAAGGGAAGGGAGCTGGGAAGGGGCTGGAGCCCCAGGAGGGGCTGAGGGAGCTGGGAAAGGGGCTCAGCCTGGAGCAAAGGAGGCTCAGGGGGGCCCTTGTGGCTCTGCACAACTCCCTGACAGGAGGGGGCAGCCGGGGGGGTCGGGCTCTGCTCCCAGGGAACAGGGACAGGAGGAGAGGGAACGGCCTCAGGCTGGGCCAGGGGAGGCTCAGGGTGGATATTGGGAAAATTGCTTCATGGAAAGGGTGGTCAGGCATTGGCACAGCTGCCCAGGGCAGGGGTGAAGTCCCCATTCCTGGAGGGGTTTCAAAGCCCTGTGGATGTGGCACTTGGGGACAGGGGTCAGTGGTGGCCTCGGCACTGCTGGGGATCAGCTGGATTCGATGATCTCAGAGGGCTTTTCCAGTTGAACAGCTCTGTGACTCCATGAAATCTGGATTTGGAGCTGAGTTTAAATTATGCTTATCAGCACTGCTTCTCAATGCTACTGAAATCCTCCAGATTTCCAGAATCTTTTGGGCAAAAACTTCTCGTAGGTAGAAAAACTGCTGTGTTTTTTCCAAAACCAAACCACTCAAAACAAAAACTGCCTTTTCCAGTTGCCATGTGCCATTTCTCAAGCACATTTTACTGCCTAAGACCTGCTCTCTGTGATGGATTATTTTGGGTGGCTGTTTTGTAAATCCTGGCACGGGAAGCTCTGTGGCTGCCCCAGCTGTGACTGATGAGCTTCTCTGGGAACTCTCTGGACATGCATCTCCCTTGTTTCTTTTCTTCTTTTCCTCCTCCTCCGTAACTCCTTTTGTCTGACTCTTCCTTCCATCTCTCCCCTCTGCTATCCAGGCTGACAGGCTTCACCTCTGGTAAGTTACAATGTCACCACGGTGACTGATTGGACACATCCAGCACAAATTTGTCAATCTCGTGTCCCATCCCTTCTCTCATGTAAGGAGCTACAAAGTACAGAAAAGAAACCCCTCAAGAAGCTGGTTTGGTTTCTCGTTAACACTTAAAAATCTAAAAATTGCTCAGCTTGATTAAAAAAAATAAAATCAGCTGCAATTAGACATCTAAAGAGCTTTCAGAGCTGGGGCCTTTGTGTCTCTGCATTTCAGTTCTTCCCTTTACAAACTGCACTTCTCTGACAGCAAGAATGGGAAGTGCATAATTATCCCCCTGAAGAGCTGGGGCTGGGGGGATTGGAAGCATGGAATAATCTACTTTAGAATTTACTCCAGGAGCTGTCGTTTCTGAGAGGCTTTAATTACACTGTAATTGCACTGATAGATGATCTCCTGTCTGTGCAGGCACTTCCCATTCCTGCTTTCCAAAGGATTTCAGCCTTTTTATATCAAAAGCAGGCACAGTCACGGCCCTTTGTGCTGGACCTGAAGTCATGGATTTGAGGGGTTTTGCATTTTTGAGTGGCAGAGCTGTGCCTGACAGCCCAGCCTGTGCTGGGCTTCTGTGGCAGCGTGAGGAACAGCTGAGAACTGGCTGCTGTCGTGTCAGCAGTGACCAAGCGACACTTCCTGGAATTCACACTCCTAATGGCATGTCCAGAGAAGCCCTGGAGGTGTCCCAGGCCAAGTTGGACGGGGCTTGGAGCCACCTGGGATAGTGGAAGGTGTCCCTGCCATGGCAGGGGGTGGCACTCACAGTCCCTTCCAACCCAAACCATTCCATGTTTCTTTCGTTTGGATGCTGTGTTCCCAAGGTGTTGCAGTTCTGTGGATTGAATGTGGAATATTTGTGGTATCAACCCCATCAAGGGATTTAGATGATTTATATTCATCCTGCCACCAGGTGCAGCACAGGGCAGATCTGGCCTGGCCTGGCACCAGCTGGTGTTGGTGACCTGCTCCTGACACTGAGCGAGGTTTGTCCCTCACGGTGGGGGTGGGGAAGTGGCCCAGGGTGAAGATCAGCAGGAGGGGAATGGGAAAAATGCTGCCCATTCACCTTCACAGCATTGAGCTCTTTCCCAGCATCCAAGTCCAGGTGTAATTCAGAGGTCTCTGTATATCCTGCATTTCCCTAAGCAGCTCATTCCCAATCAAATGGGAGCCAGCTTTTAGCAGATCAGGGCAGCCACACCCACAGCAAGTTCTGAGAGCTGCCAGGAGACTCTTGAGTGAATGAAGAGCCTTGGAAACCTTCTCACCTTCCGTGCAGAGAGGATTTCCAGGAGAAAGCCAAAACAGTGAATATGGAAATACCTTAAATCTCTTAAAATTGTACCAGCTTATTACGTGTCACCTTCTTCTCCTTAAGGAAAGGGGAACAAGTGTCAGTGGGATGGGTTGAGCTGAAAAGAATGATCTCTCCAACTCCCTGACAGGACGGTGCAGGCAGGTGGGGTCAGGCTCTGCTCCCAGGGAACAAGTGACAGGAGAAGAGGAAAAGGCCTCAAATTGTGCCAGGAGAGGTTTGGATTGGATATCAGGAAACCTTTCTTTACTGAAAGGGTTGTCCAGCCCTGGCACAGCTGCCGAGGGCAGTGGTGGAGTCCCCATCCCTGGAAGTGCTCAGAAACGCGTGGATGTGGGACTTGAGGACGTGGGTTTGTGGTGAACTGATGGTGGTGCTGGGTCAGCAGTTGAATTTGATGATCTTAAAGCTCTTTTCCAACCTTAATGATTCTGTGAGTCCCTGAACTGCCGTGGCAGAGGAAAGTGCTCGTTGGTGGTGACCTTGGAGAAGACCTTGCACAGAACGGAGCTGTCGCTCAGCTGCCTGGTGTCACGTCATGGAATCATCCTGGAATGGTTTGGGTTGGAAGGGACCTCAGAGCTCGTCTCAGAATCATGGAATATCCTGAGTTGGAAGGGCTCCCCAAAGACCATTGATCCAGCTCCTGGCCCTGCACAGACACCCCAACAGTCCCTCCCTGTGCATCCCTGAGAGCATTGCCCAAACACTCCTGGAGCTCCTTGGGCCCTGACCATTCCCTGGGAAGCTGTTCCGGTGCCTGATCATCCCATTCCCACCCCTGCCACGGGCAGGGACACCTTCCACTATCCCAGGTGGCTCCAAGCCCGTCCAACCTGGCCCTGGGGAAGCCGTGTCCTTGGTGCTCCTTCCTTGTCCTTGCCCCCTGCTCTGAGAAGAGCCGGATGAGGAGAGCGCTGCCCTCAGGCTCAGGCGGTTTGCCGGGAACTGGGCACTGCTTCCCCGTGCTCCCAGTGCCCCCAGTTCCCCGTGTGCAGGGAGAGGAGCCAGGCAGGGCTGGGAATGAGCAGTTCCTGATGCCCTCGGGGAGCACTGGAGTCGCTGGGAGAAGGGAGATGCTGCAGGAGCGGATGTTGCCCACACATCCTCCTGTTTCTCCCGCACTCCTCACACCCATCCCTGCTCCTGGGCTGCTGCCGGGAGGGTGGGCAGTGCCAGGATGCTGCCAGCTCCTCGTGGGTGCTTGGCTCAGCTTTTGCTGTCTATTCCCACCCCAAGGACATTTCCTGGAGAAATCACAGCCTGGTGCTGCTGATCCCATCCTTAGGAAAGCAGGGAAGGCTTCCAGCCCAACACCCTCCCCAGAAGATCCAGAGGCTTGTCTCAGCTTTCAGGATCGAGGCTCTGCTTTCCAAGGCTCCCTCTCTTGGCCTGTTCATGGCTCACACTCACCAGGGAGTGGAGGATCCGTGGGCTGGTCCATGGTGCTGCAAAGCTGCAGGTTGTGTCAGGACTAGCCAGAACAGCCATGGATGATCTGTTTCCTCAGCATTACTGAAGGGAAATGGCAATTTGGGGCCTTTAAAATTATCCTGAGATGAGGTAAGTGACCTCAAATCATAGAAATAAGGCTGAATCATAGACAAATCATAGAAAATAGGGCTGAGGGGGACCTTGGGAGTGCACCTAATTCACCTCCTGTTTGAGGACACGTCTGCCTTTATCTTCCCTTTTGCAGGTTCTTCTCCCCACTGATGGATGTTCCCTCCTTCCCACAGGCATTCTGTTCTCACTCCTTGTTTTCCTGGAGCTTAATTTGAATTTTTATACTGTGGTTAAAGCCATGGCTTCTTTGTCCTAAAGCTGAATGTTTGCATTTCCTCGTATCTCTCCTTTAAATACACAAAATCTCCCACCAGGGGGGTTCTGTGCCTCCTTGGTCCTTCTAGGCTAAACCCACAATTCCTCTGAGTCACATTTGCTGGATTTTTGATCTTTCTTCTTCTTTCCTGCACTGACTCACATTCTCACTTGAACTGCAGTGCCCTGGCTGCATGAGATGCTCAGAGAACTAGAAATGTGTTGGGTTTTTTGTCTTGCAATTTTCCTGTTCCTGTGCCCTTTCCTAGAAAAACATGGATTTGCCTCACGTTGGCTGGAACTCCTGGATCTCTTTAGCACCAGGGTCAATATTAACCAACTCTTTCTGCTAAATGTGGAACTTCGCATTTGTTCTCACTAAATTAATCCCTTTTTTTGCCCCCCAGACCATTCCTCCCCTTTGTTACCATTGTGGGTTTTTGAGGCCATCCAGGAGTGCTGGAACAGAACAGGCTCCTCTGGAGGATTCCTGGGCTTTCCCTTTTGGGATCCCTCAGGTTCCTCAGGGCAGCGTTAGAGGTGGTTTCACAGGCATTGGCTTCATCTGGTCCAGATTGCTGAGAGGTCATTGCTGGTTATCAGTCGTGGTTGTCGAAGGTGACATTTTGTCACCCAGGCCGTGTATTCCCTTCATCCCCATGTCAGGTGGCCCTGAGCTGCCTTTGGAATGCTGCAGTTTGTGTGTGTCTGTGATGTCCTCTGGAGGTCTCTGGCCTTCTGAGCTCACTGGGATCCTCTTGGAGTTCTCTCTGAGGCTGAGGCTGGGTGGGCTCTGCCAGCCTGCAGGATGTGCCACTCCTTTTGCAAGGGCTACTTAAAAAGTTTTATCTATGAATGTTAGAAGAACAGAATTTGAAAAGCTACTGTGGGCTTTATATGAAGCTGTGCCAGGGGAGGGTCAGGCTGGAGCTCAGGGAAAGGCTCTTCCCCCAGAGGGTGCTGGGCACTGCCCAGGCTCCCCAGGGAATGGTCCCGGCCCCGAGGCTGCCAGAGCTCCGGGAGCGTTTGGGCAGCGCTGCCAGGGATGCCCAGGGTGGGGCTGTTGGGGTGTCTGATGGATGGTCCTTGGGGGTCTGACTCAGAATATTTTGTGATTCTATGATTATTAATTGCTTTTCCACGCACCAACAAAGTCAGAAGTGGGATAGCAAAGGCCAGCCATGAAGAGGAAGAAATGCATGCACTCCAAAAGCCAGTGGGATGGAAGTACAGAAGTTTAAAGGCTTTGTAGCCCCCCCTCACAGGCTGGTGCTGGTTACAGATCATACTGGCCTAAACAAAAACTGCCTTTAATCTCATAGAAATGGAAGTAAACATCAAAATACTCCAACAGACCTGTGTGGGGCTTATCTCAGGGTGCAGGAGGGCTGGCAGGGAAAGGAGTGTGACCCCGTGGGACTCACCTGGACATCCAGGGTCAGCCCTGGCAGCACAGGGCAGGACTTCTGCAGGGGGCAGTAAAGCCACCTGTCCCCACTGCACCTTCCCTGCCCCCTGCAAGTCCGAGGTGGTGCAGAAAGAGGAACCCACGTGCTGGTGGCCTGTGCTTGTTCTGAGGAAGGGGCGGCTGGAGGCAGCTGGGTTTGGGGCTCCATTCTTTCCATCGTTCAGCCGTGTTGGAATTGGGAGTGTCTGACTTGGTTCAGCACAGATAAAAGTGATGGAGTGACCAGGCTGCTTTTGGAGGTGATGCTGGTAAAGCCATATCCAACAGTGCAGTGAATTCCATGAATTCCACGGGTTTGATATCTTTTCTGAAGACTGGTGGTGTTATCCTCAAAGCAGAGGAGGAGGGGGATGTGGTGCTGGGTGGGTGCACAGCACTGGCTGGTGGAGATCCAGGGGGGAACACAAGGGTCCTGTAAGGGCTCATGGCAGGGTGTGAAGGAGGGGAACATCAGAATCACAGAATCAGCCAGGCAGGAAAAGACCTTTGAGGTCATCGAGTCCATGACCTAACACCCCCTTGTCACCCAGACCACGGCACTGAGTGCCACCTCCAGGCTTTTTTTAACCACTGTTATTGTCACTTCCATTTCAACCTTCTGATTCCTGCTGAGCAGCCAGACCTCGTGGGCTGGGCTCACAGCTCGTGCAGGAAGGGCTGTGTCTGCACAGAGTGTTCTGGTGACACTGCTCTGCTCTGTCCCCCAGGAGCCCTACTACGTGCGCTGCATCAAGCCCAACGACAAGAAGTCCCCGCAGCTCTTCGACGAGGAGCGGTGCCGGCACCAGGTCGAGTACCTGGGGCTGCTGGAGAACGTGCGGGTGCGCCGGGCCGGCTTCGCCTACCGCCAGACCTACGAGAAGTTCCTGCACAGGTGAGAGGCTGCCAGGCACTGCCCAGCTCCTGGGGCTGGGGTTGGTTTAAATCAGCTCCTGGAGAAGCTGAAGCAGAGCCCACAGGACTCTGGTTCACCTGTGCTCAGGGGCTTGTGCTGCTCAAGCTCGACTCCTTGTCTGCTGAAACTCGTTGGCTGTGTTACTCTGCAGCAGGAACGTTTCCCCCAAGTATCACCCTAAAACCTGAGCTAATTAACTGGTGTTTTCTCTCTGAATTGTCTAATTGTTGCAGCGAAAGAGACACACAGACGTGGTGTGTCTGGGGGAGCACGTGATGGTGCACGGTGGCATTATGTGGGAAAAACCCCTGGACTTTAACACTGGGGGATGGTATCGTGACCCCATTAAATGTGGTTTTGATACTTCTTGCCCTCTTAATTCCTACCAGACCTGTGACAAATGACATGTTTTAGATTGAAATTTGTCTTAAGGCTTCACTAAATTAACGTGGGCCCTGCGAGTTCAACCTGCTCTGATGGAACAGCGAATGGAGTTTTTGTTCTGTTATTGAATCGGATGAGAAAAGGGCTGTGAGAGTAGAAAAAACTTAAACTATCCAAGCAGGTGGGATGTCATGAGTTAGAAACAAAGTGCTGGTGAAAGATCTTTTGCTGTTCACAGTGGAGATTTGCCTGGATATACCATAATACTCAAGGTGGAATGAAAGGCTCTGGCTTCCTAAATCCAGTCTACAGTGCTGGGGATTAGTTTCCTGAACCATTCTGCAGTGGATAGAGTGTTCTTTCACCTCACATGTGGAATTCATTACAGTTTGCTCTTAAGATTTGTGTAATCGCTATTAATGTAAACAGCTGCTTGGTTTTTAATGAATGTTTGATGAGCTCCCGTGAGCTCCAGCCCAGCAGTGTTTGCAGCCAGGAAACCAAACCAGCACATGGCAACTGCTGCAGCTTTTGGGCTGCTGGGACAGGAGCCCTGCCCAGCCCTGGAGTGGGATTTGACATCCAGAGTGAGGGATCAGACACTGTGTGTGTGGTGTTGCTCCAAGCCTGGTCTGCAATGGCTTTTCTAAATTAAAAAAAGGAGAAAAATATTCCTCTGGCCTGGGTGTTGTTTTCGGGTTTTTTTCAATAATTCCTTGTTCCTTGTCTTTTGGTGAGCCGTTCCCTCCTAGGGGCTGGGGGATGTGATCTGTGGTACAAGCTGCACATTTCTGAGCTGGTTTTGAGCAGGGATCACACAGAATTTCTGTTTCTTTATATTTCCCAGGTTTATTGGGAGACTGGGAATGTGGAGGAGACTCCAGGCCCCTCAGCTCTGGACTCCTGCCCTGCGTGTGGGGCAGTTTTAAGACAGATCTTGAATAATTCAGCAAGAGGTGATTTTGGGATGTAACTTCATCATCTGTTTGCTTCCATTTGCAAAGATACCATAAAGTTCAGGCCCACAAACAGACATTTAACTCCCTGACAGGCCCCTGAGGCTTTCAGGTGTTCTGAGCCCAGAACAGATCCCTGGGGTTTGTTTTGCTAATTCCTCTTAGGGGACAAGAGATCAAGATCGGGATATAGATAAGAGATAACACCCATGTATGTCTGGTTTTTATCTACATGTGTATATAAACCAGGAAAATAACTTCTCTTTCTGTAGGAGAAGAGTTTGTTGATATTTAGCCCTAAATCCTGTAAGGAAGTTGATATCTCCTCTCTCTCAGTAGGGAATGAAGTGAAGCACAGTTAAGACCATTATAAATGTCCTTTCCAAGCTTTCCTTGGATAAAGAAAACCTTCCTTTGAGCTCTGTGCAAGCCAGGCTGCCCTTTCCAATTTGAAGTGTTTTCTGTTGGACCAGGAGAAGTTGTCCCTTCCTGCAGTCACAGCATCGTCCAGTTGGGTGACACATGTGGCACTTGCACAGATGGGGTGCATTCTCTCGGTTTAATGTATAAATTACCGTCCAAAAAAAGGTGATTGGGTTTCAGGAAGGGGTTTGTGAGTGTAATCCAACCCTTTCCACAGGGAGGCATCCATATGCCTATCCCAGGCCATGTCAAACATAGCATGGAATCGACCCTGAGAGCTGTGAACAGCAGGCTGGGAAGGGACAGCGAGGCCCAGCTGCAGCTGCACACCCCATATTGTTCAGTAAAACTTCGCCTTTTAGTGGCTTGCAGAAATCTTGGTTCTTAGGAGAGCTGGGCTGGGAAATGTTAACTCCAGGAGCAGCCTCATCCATGTTGGGTGTTTCCATAGGGAGGCACAGAGGGGAAGGAGAAACAAAGGATGCTGGAAGGGGGTGTTCCATGTCTGAGTGACCTTGGAACTGTGGGGATCTGCAGGCAGGTGAGGGGCAGGGCTGTGGTGTCAGAGGGCAGATTTATTCCAGACTCTGCCTGGCTATAATTAGCACCAGGCCAGGATAGTGAGTGGCTGTGGCATCCAGGCCGTGCCCTGTGCTGCAGGGAAGGAGGGGGTGGCACCGTGTGACACGTGCTGTGGGGACATCGGGAACAGCCGGAGAGCTGGGATCCTCCAGCTGCTGTGGTGGCAGGGAGGGGGGCCGTTGGCACAGGGGTGTCTCTAATGCCACACCTCTGGTTGCTGTGGAAGGGAGCAGGAGGGTTTGACATCCAGGGCAGCTTTTCGGTTCTGTGGCATCCCTTCTCTCCTGAGCTCCTTGGTGGGGCAGGCCTGGCTCATAGCCAGGGTCCCAACCCGATACACAGCCTGGATCCCAGCCTGATCCACAGCCTGGATCCCAACCCGATCCATAGCCTGGA
>VWZW01002934.1:47954-90241 GCA_013397115.1 Edolisoma coerulescens | reverse complement strand
ATCCACAGCCTGGCTCCCAACCTGATCCACAGCCTGGCTCCCAACCTGATCCACAGCCTGGATCCAAACCTGATCCATAGCCTGGATCCCAGCCTCATCCATAGCCTTGTCCACAGCCTGTCCCCAGCCTTGTTCCCAGCTCAGGGGGTTGCATTGCCACTGCTTTGCTCTTTTATTTTTCCTTTTTCCTAACATAACTGTCTCGGGGTGAGAGATTTTTCCCAGTGAATTAATTATTGCAGGAGCCTTTTCCTGATGGGAACAGGGAAGAGAATCCAGCGTGCAGCGTTGATGTCCCGTGTGTGTGAGAGCAGGAATGCTCCTGCCAGCACGTGCTAAATCTTCTCCTGGGAGTCTGAAGCGGGGTTTATAATCCTGTTTATTTATCAGTGGGATCCCTGTCGCCCCCGGGGGTGGTGTTCCCTGCTCAGGCTCGGTGTGCACCTCCACTTTCCTCCTCTTCCCCAGCCTGTTCCAAAGGCTAATTCGATCAATGAGCACGGCGCTGGGATGTGTTTCCATTCAGGCTCCTTGAGGCTGTTCCGAGCCTCCTGCGGTGCCGCCGCTCCCAGGAAAAGGGTGATTGTGAGGCCGGGTAAGTGTATCTGAGAGCTGAGAGTGTCTGAGGCGTTGAGATTGATGCCTGCCTTGGCTGGGGGCTTTGAAGTGCGAAGTGGCTGAGCTCGCTGAGTGCTTGTTTTATTTAGGACACGGCTGCGGGTTCCATTCCAGGGAAAACGCCTATTACAGCTCTTATTATGTCCATAAATCTTATGCAGAAAATTCATTGTTGCTTTTTGCAAACGCCTGTTCCCCTAATCAGCATTTCCTGGGCTGGTAAATCTTACAGAGCTCGGGCTGATCCCGCTACTTCGGGTTTGATTTGTAGATGTCTTGGTTCCAGGCTGCATCTCTCTTTGGTGGGAAAAGGAGTTTGGGGAGTGAGGATGGGAGGAATGGCTGGCCCGCAGTTACAGGCAGTGTTTGCACAGATTGGGGCAGTCGAAGCTCTGCTGCTGGGGCAAATGACAGAGTTTGTTAGAAATGGCTCCCAAAGCGATGCACGAGACAAAATTATTTGCAGAATTTTTAAATCCAGGTTTTCTGACAAAGCAATTGGTTGCAGGTGGCTTCTTATGCAGAATGTGAACAAACCAAAGCTTTCCTTCCTCACAAACAAACCCCAAACCAAAACAAACAAAACCCAACCAAACAAATAAAAATTAAAATTGAATACTGAAGGTGTGAATAATGGAACAGACAAATCTGCAGGAGGCCAGTGCTGAGTTTGTCCCCTTGCATCAGTTCAGTGCTGATGAATTGAGCTCTTCCCAATACTGTTTTCCAGCATCTCACAAAATCATGCATCTCCTTTAATCATTTTCCATGTATTTTGAGGATCATGATTCCTACAGAGGATGCCTTGAGACTCTTCCATCTGTACTCAGTTTTATTACAATTTAGTTGATAATTTTTTCTAAAACCAGCTGAAGTTTGGCCTTCTCGAGCACCTCGGTGGCAAGTTCCCATTTGTAAATTGTACCTTTTAATTCCAGGTACAAGATGATCTCTGAATTCACCTGGCCCAACCACGACCTCCCCTCAGACAAGGACGCTGTGAGGAAGCTCATCGAGTGCCACGGCTTCCAGCACGACGTGGCCTACGGCAAGACCAAGCTCTTCATCCGCACGCCGCGGACTCTGTTCACCCTGGAGGAGCTGCACGCCAAGATGCTCGTCAGGATCGTCCTCTTCCTGCAGAAGGTAAAGCTTCCACTGCCTCGGAAACTCAGCTCAAGTTCCTTAAACCACCCTTGCTCTCCTTCCTGGCTCTTGTTGCGCAGATTCCAGACTGCTGCAGTTTGGTCACTGCTGGATATTTTCAGAGCTCTTTCCGTGGTGCTCTCTGTAGCCTTGGTGTGGTGGGACCTTGCTGTGAGCTGGAGCACCTAAAAAGTTGTTCATCACTGTTAAAAACTTGCTCTTTTCTCAGTGGAAGGAGGGTGCCTGGGAGCTTGAGGCTCTTTTATGGCTGAAATGTAGAATCACAGAACTCCAGGCTGGTTTGGATCAGGAGGGACCTTAAAGACCAGTCCCACCAGGCCCTGGCACAGGATGCCCAGAGCAGCTGTGGCTGCCCCATCCCTGGAAGTGTCCAAGACCAGGCTGGCCGGGGCCTGGAGTAGCCTGGTCAAGTGGAAGGTGCCCGTGCCCATGGCAGGGGGTGGCACTGAGTGAGCTTTCAGGTTCCTTTTAACACGAACCATCCCCTGATTCTCTGGTATTGGTACTTGCTGAAAACTGTCTGTACGAGCGAGATCTGTCTGGCAAAGAGCAGAAATGGTGGGGCTGACTTTGCCCTGTCAGGCAAAGTTGATTAGTTCAAGACTTTTAGAAATTAATTTCTTAAAATGCGTATCGTCTGTGAAATTCTTGGAAAGTGGGAAAGAACAGAACCTCTGAAGCCATTCCTGTCCCTCACAAGTAGAAACTGCTGAGGGATGGGTGTAAAAACTTGACAGGGCAAAAGCTCTGCAGGGAGCACAGGTTTGCACAATCTCCAAACGTGATGGACTGAACGGGGAAGAGCCTGAAGGAGAAGTTGCCCCAGGAAGCTCTGAGTTCTGTGGAACACTCACATTCGTGGTGTCTGCAGGGCATTGGATGAGATTCCCTTCCTGGAAATCCGACCAGTTTGGCCAGTATGGGAGCAGGGAGCATCGAGTCCAGGGCTGGTCTCTTGGTGTTTGTTGTGCTGAATGGTTTGTGTTTAATAGGGATTCTGCACCTTTTGTGTGCAGTGAGGTTTTCTGCAAAGGCCAAGCTCAGGCTGTGGAGGATGCAGGCCCTGCCTGTCTCTGAGCTTTGTGCTTCAGACTTTTCTTCCCTGTTCTGAGCATGTCCTGCTGCTGAGCTTCCTTGGACTACTCCTCCCACCTTCTTTCCCTGGAAAGGGCAGCACTTTTCCAGAAGCTCCATCTGGCTTATTCTCTTGGGATGGCCTGGGGCTGATCTGTGGGACCCTCCACCCCGTGGGAGGTGTTCCTGGATCCTCAGCTGTGCTTCCCCCGTGCTCAGCAGAGTTTCTGGGGAGGAATTTCCTGCCTGGAGCCACTTTGGTGCTTTCAGGGAGGTCACAGCCCTAACCCAGAGTCTCTTTCTTCCCAAAGAATGGCGTGAGCTAATGAGCTCCTTGTGGAATAAAGCTGCAGGGGGGACTGCTTACTCCCAGGTGACTCCAGCTTCCCTATTAAACCAGGGAGGAATTGAGGGGTGACCTTTTTGGAAATTGCAAGGTGCAGCTACTGGAGAATAATTTCAGAGCCCCAGGCTGTGTTGCTGGGGGAGCAGATCATGGCTCGGTGAGCTCCAGGCTCCTCCTTCAGACAAATCCAGTGAGAGGCACAATTTTAACAGCAACTTGTCAGTTTTGTGAGTTTGCTGCCAGCTCCAGAATTACACAGTCTGGGCTGGGATCTGGACTGGGCTCAGCATCAAAAAGAGCAGGACAAAGGATTTTTTCGTCCCTGGAAGGTAAATACCCACTTAGGAGTAATGGGTCAACTCCCTGGCTCCGCAGAGGGTTTTGCTGTTTTGTGTGGCATCAGATGTGGAATAACTGTGGTGCTTCTGCAGGTTTCCTTGTTGCCACAGTCAGCAAAAGTGATAGAAATGAAAATGCTGGTGCATGTTGTCCTGTGGCTTCACAAAGCCCCCTGCCCTGTGTTCTGCTCTCCCTGGGGTGGAGAGGGACCAAGATGAGTCTGCCTGAGGACTGAAGTAGGACGTGGAGGCATCTTTTTGTTATTTCTCTGTGAGAAGTCTCCAGGGGCGTTCTGACTTACCTCATGAAGGATTTGTGGGGAAAACACAAACTCCTTCTCCAGTGCTCAAGGTACTGAGGACTCTGGAGAAATCTTGATGTCCTCTCTGGAGCTCCTTTCCTGTAGCTGAACTCTCTCTGCTTGCACTCACTGGATGTTCTTCAGCCAGGCTCTCAAATGCTGGCAAGGGGATGCAGAGAAGCTTTTCAGAGTCCTGGAACTTGCAGCTAAACCAAGAAACACTCAATGAATCATTAAATGCTTATTAAACAGCCCATCAGCTAAAGAGCAGGTGTTGGGCTGATATCTGTAGGTATGGATTAGAAACCTTGTGCAGCGTTAAATCTACCTGGAAAACGCTTGACTTTGTCTCCAATTTCAGTGTTTCTGTTGTTTCCTGTTAACTCTGCTCCCAGCCCTGTCTGGGATCCCTGCCGTGCTCTGCTGCCGGCAGATGGGGCCGGTGGAGTCGGGCAGTGCTGGAGAAGGAACAGTCAACAATCAAAAATCAGACCAGAGGAGGGATCTGATGCGGCCTTCTCTGAGCTCTGAATGCATCAAGGCAATTTTGCCTGTCATTTCTGTTCTCAACTTGCTTTCAATTGTTCATTAACAACTCACAGGGAAATTTAATTCTTGCTCTTTTTTCCTTCTGTAGGAAGGATGCCTGTGAGCATCAAAGGCTGAGGGAGTGCAAACTGTGAGCACTTCTAGAAGGATTTGATTTTCTTTTAAATAACTGAGCCTTCTGTAGCATTGGAGTTCCTCAAATTTGAATTTAGGAAGAGGGAAAGACGAGAGGAGATGAGATGTGGTGTTGTGACAATGGGCACTTGTGTGACACAAGCTGAGGAGATGTGAGGAGCAGCCTTAGAGCAGCTGATCCCCCCCTGGGGCCCAGGGGTGTTTTCCTCTGCACAGGAATGAGTGGAAGTGAAAGAATCCACGTTTAGCAGCTCTGTTTCTAATGATATGTATTCTGTGGCTTATTGCTCTCCTGCAAATCACGAGGCTTTCCAGGAGGGATTCAGTAATTATCTGGAGAGCTTCATCATCCAGTGACCCCTAACCCTGCAAACAGTGCTGCTGCCTTTGTGTAACGGGGCTCACGAGTTTGCTTAAATTGAATTAAAACTGACTTCTAGTTTAAATAGATAATTTTACTTTCTTTTGTTCCACATCTCCTGGATGTCTTCACCTTTAGATTTATCTTCCACGCTCCTTTTTTTTCCATGGTAAAATGTCAGTGAGATTCCGGGCTGTAATTTTCCTTCTGCCCCAGCGCGGTCAGTGAGCAGATGTGATGTGATTTAACCGTGGCAACTTGCTGGCTCCAGGAGAATTCAGCAAGTGAGAGCTGTGTCCAGTGTCACAAACCCCATATGGCAGCAGGGACGTCACACCGAAGGGTCACTTCGGAAGCCCCAGCTGAGATTGCTTCATATGGTGCTTTGGGGTTTATTTGCTGTACCTGTGCTCCTGCCAGCCCTGTGATTGTCACCCTGAATGCAAATGGAGCGGCTCTGATGTTAATCATGCAAATAAAAATTTAAAAAAAAAAAGCTGCCATGAAGCTCTGCTGCTTTTCCTGCCCTTGGAAAGGCTCCCACAGGCTCATTAGCTGTGCAGAGCAGAGCTTTGTTCGGGGAAGAAAGCCCGGGCAGGCGGCACGTGCGGGCTGCGCAGATGATGGCTCCCGTCACTATAATTTACTGCACTATTTCGGTGTCATTTTATCAGGCCGGCGCAGCTGCGTATGGAAATCGCTCCCGAAATCTTCCTGCCTGGCAGGGAGGCAGCAGGAATGTCCTTGAGTGCAGCCCGGCCCCTCCTGGGACACAGCCCGGCAGCGGGGGGAGCCCGGGGGGCAGCGGGGCCGGGAGGGGCAGTGCCGGCCCTGGGACGTGCCCTGGGCATCCCAAGGTGTCCTTGGGCATCCCAGCGTGTCCTGCAGCCCGGATGGGCTCTGCAGAGGCTCGGGAGCTGCCATCACCATGGCAACGTTCCCCAACCCGCGGGAGAGCAGCACAGAGCCATGGCTGACGTGTCATCATTCCATGTCATCATTCCCTGTTTCACCTTCCCGCTCCAGCCCCACCAGCCCTGGGAGCTCCGGACACATGGGAAGCTTCTCCATGGACACGGGAGGTGTTTCCTGTCGGGTTACGGAGGAGCAGGAGCAATCCAGTGGGGGCTTGGGCCAGTGACCCAGATCAAAGGGATGCAGTGGATTTGCCTCTGGGCTCCAGGCTTTTTCCATCCCGAGGGAATGTTTGTGAATGGCACTATCAGCAGGAACAGGTCTGTAATGACATGTGGATTTGTATCCTGGACCCAGGCTTTGATCTGGAGAGGCTCTGGCAGGGAGGAGCTGTGACAGGAGATGCTGTGGCTCCTTCCCGAGGAGCAGGGGGTGGGAGCTGCCAGGACCAGGAGGGAAGGAGGAAGAGCTGGCTCTGTCTCCTGCGCCAACGCTGACTGAGCTCAGGTTTTAGGCTGCTGCAGCTGCTGTCGGATGGAAGGTCCATGGACACCACGGTTGTGCCTCCAAGAGGGGCAAGAAGGCAGTGCCTTGAGAGCAGCAGGGCCAGGGTGCACCTGAACACTTCCTCAGTCCCACTGGATATTGGGATTCAGGATGACATGAGCTGGGAATGGGTTTTTCCATTCAACAACACCCCCTGGATTTCTCTTTTCCATGATATTGCAGACACGTCCCACCAGGTTTTAGGTTTTGCAGCTGCCTTTGGCAAGCTCAGCTGGACACTGCAGGGAGGGACCTGGCTGTGTTTGGGTCCCTGCAGGCACCAGCCTCACGTGGCACCCTCAGTCCTGCACCAGCACGGCAGGATTTCACTCCGGACTGGAAGCTGTGAAGGAGAGAGAAGCTGGAGAGGGACTTCCAACTTCACTTCCACTGTGAAACTGGAAAGAGACTTTTTGCAAGAGCAGGGAGTGACAGGACAAGAGGGAATGGCTTTGAGCTGAAAGAGAGGAGAATTTTATTGGATATTAGGAAGAAATTCCTCCCTGTGAGAGTGGGGAGGCCCTGGCGCAGGGTGCCCAGAGAAGCTGGGGCTGCCCCTGGATCCCTGGCAGTGTCCAAGGCCAGGTTGGACAGGGCTTGGAGCAATCTGGGATTGTGGAAGGTGTCCCTGTCCATGGCAGGGGGTGGGACTGGGTGACCTTTCATGTCCCTTCTATAACCTAAACCATCCTGTGATTCCACATCTCTGTGGACATCTGTCACATCCCTTCTCTTCCCATGAGAAGTGTCCCAGGTGATTTCATTTCTCCAGGTTTGGAGGTTGTTCTGTGCTTCTGGTTGTCCCTGCAGCCTTTACCAGCACCAAACACTGAAGGTGAGGAAATGAGCTGTAGTTCAGTACCTTCAACGTGAAAAACTCTACCTTGAATTTTCATGGGATGAGAGAATGTTCCTGCCTCCCTTTGATGGCAGCAGCTTTGTTCTGGTGATTGGAAACTTCTCTGCTTCCCTGACACCAGATCTTTGGCAGTTATAATCTGTTGAGATAAAGTTGGCTCCTCCTTCCCCACGACATTTTCCTTCCCTTGATGGGGAGGTGGTCACAGCCCCAAGGCTGCCAGAGCTCCAGGAGGGTTTGGACAACGCTCTCAGGCACAGGGCAGGATTGGTGGGGTGTCTGTGCAGGGCTGGATGATCCCTGTGGACTCCTTCAGGAGATTCTGTGATTCCTGATGTTGCCAGAGGCAGGAAATCCTGCAGGGTGCAGCCAGGATTAACGGGCTGCCCTGGCAGGCCCATGGGACACCACAAAGGGCTCCCATGGACCAGCAGCTCCACGTGGGGGGATGGCTGGGAGCTTTCTCAGGATTGGGAATCTCATCCCCATCCCAGAGCACAGGGGGTTTGGAATCTTATCCCTGACCCAGAGCACAGGGGGTTTGGAATCTCATCCCTGTCCCACAGCATGGGGAGGGTTTGGAATCTCATCCCTGTCCCACAGCATGGGGAGGGTTTGGAATCTCATCCCTGTCCCACAGCATGGGGAGGGTTTGCTGCAGCCGTGGCTGAGCTGCAGAAGGAGCTGCAGGAGGAAGCTGGAGCTGAGTTGTGGCTGCATCCCACACCTGAGACCTGCTGAAACACAGCTCCTTTGGTGATTTTTATGTTCATTATTGGACACGCTCTTGTTAGTGCCAGCTAATTAATCTCGGAATGGGACCCTTCTCTCTTCCCAGCCTGTGGAATGTTGTTGCTATTAAGCGAAGCAATAGAATGAACGTTGTTCAGCTGACTCATGTGAAAAGAGAAAACAGCTCTCAGCAAATGCAGCAGCTCTTCCCCCTCGCTGCTCTCTGAGGTGATCGGGGAGAATGAGGAGGCTTTGGTTTAAACCCTTTGTGGGATCTGCATTTACTCAGACTGGGAAAAGGCAGGTCACAAACTGGGGCTGTGAGCGGGGTCTGAGGCACTGCATCCCAGCCCTGCTCTGCCAGGAGGGGACCCTTTGGAGCAATTGGGAATGGGATCACTGAGGATGGGAGCGTTTCTCCGAGGCCCCGTGGCCGCCACGTGTGCAGCTCCTCTGCGCTGGCACCTAAATATTGAATAACCCTGGCCGTGTGAGAGCCTCCAGAGCTGAGCAGGGAGCTGCGTGCCTGCGTGGATGATGGGGTTTGTGTGATTCTCTCCGGCTGGGCTGCCTGGAGGGCAAACCATGGGCTGGGGCACATGGAATATTGATCATGGAGCAGTCGGGGCTGGGCCGAAGGAGGGTGGTGGGAGGAGGTGTTTGTGGTGCAGCCGGAATGGAGGAGTTTTCCAAGGTTTGTTTCCTTGCAGAACTGCTCCAAAATACAACTCCGGGGTTTAATTTAGCCGAGCTGGGTTTGTTTGCTGAATCCTGGGCATTTGTTTGCTCGCTCATGTGTTTGGACTGGGAGCTGTGTGGGTTTTCTTCTGCTCTCGCAGGGATTGCAGCATCTAGGTCAAATCTAGATTATCCCTTTTTCCATGGAAGATGCACAGGCGAGGCGATCCCTGCATCCCGGGCCCACCCTGGCTGCTCTGCTGGCTTTCCCTGTGCTCTGCAGGGCCCATTTCATTGTTTTCCTTTCTTTCTGCACTTTTTTCCCCATTTTTCAATGGCACATTCAGGGCATGGAACAGCCTGCAGCCTGCAGACAAGGCTGTAATGCATAGATTGGTGTGGAGGATTTATGTTCTGCAGAGGTGATGGATGTGACCTGGGTGAGGTTTCTTTAATCTTAGAAACTCTGCTAGAAGCTCACTGAGGTTTTTAAACTGATTCTGAAGGTGTGTTCAGATCTCCCCTGCCATTCCTCTGAATTTTAATATATTAAATTTTAATCAAAAAACACGTAAATTAAACATTCATTAGGTAAAAAATAAATCAGTGCTTCCCCGAAGCTGGGATGTGTCTCCTGCTTTGGGTGGATGCTGTTTGTGCAAGTCCCTGGTTTAGAAGCTGCCAAAGCAGCTGCTGCACTGGGGGTGGTGGGATCATCCCTGGGATCACTGCTGGGATCACTGAACACCCAGGGCTGTGCAGGAGGAGATCCCTTGGTCTGGAGCTTTTCACGTCCCCAGGGGTCACTTCCACCTCTGGGGTGGCCTTAACTGAGGGAATAAAAGGGACTGGAGGAAAGCCCCTGGATCCCTGGAAATGTCCAAGGCCAGGCTGGAGGGGGTAGTGGAAGGTGTCCCTGCCCATGGCACAGGGTGGCACTGGATGGGCTTTAAGGTCCCTTCCAACTGGGGTTTGGGATTCCATGGTTGATGTTTCTATGAAATATCCCTTTTTAAAGGCTGTGGAATTGGTAGAGGTCTCTGGAGAGGGAAGAAAGAGCAGCAAGGAACTCCCTCACTGGGAGCAGCTGTAGAAATAAATATTCTTTGTAATGTTCAGGAGTTTCAGCTGTGTTCAGACTTTGTTTTTCTAACCTTTTCCTTTATCTCTATCCCTCTCTTAGCCCTTTAGTCCTGTTTTCAATTGCCCTCTTAATTTTCCCTCCCCTGAATTTTAGGAGGACAAAGCATAGAGAAAGCAAAGGTATTGAAAGAGGCAAGGGGAGACTGTGGGTGGGGGCTGGATGGCGGAATGTTGTTTCGTTTCTTGTTTGGTTTATGGGGGGTTGGGGAGTTTTTTAAGCCAAAAACCTCCTTTTCTTTCCATTTCCAACACAATCACCATCATGTCTCTACTCTTGTGTCCGTGATTTGCTCATGGGCCCTTCCCTGCTTGCTCACACTGAGGAATCAACACGTGCTGCTGGTTATTCCCCTCCCCTGCCGTGTGTCCTCGGGCTCTCCCCGAAGGGACCATCCATTCCATGTCCTGTCCCTCTGCTCCTGCTCCATCCCTGGGCTGTGCTCTGGTCGATGGCACCATGACTGCTTTGGAGTCTGCTCCAGAGGGGTCACTTGGAAGCTGTCACCAAACCGGTTTTTTGGGAGCCATCTCGTCCTCCGCCCCCTCCCTCGTGCCCCGCACACGTCTCCACTCCCCATCCCTCTGGAATGCTGCCAGACCCTCCTGGTGTCCTCTGCCCGTGGTGCTTGGCTGGCAGTCGGTGGCTCCGTGTCTGCTGGTTGGGATTTGGGATCTGGGGAGGCAGATGGCTCTGGAGCTGGAGCTGAAGCCGTTCCAGCAATGTCACTCTGATTTCAGGCTCCTTCTGCCCTGCGGCTGATTTCTCCTGAAAGATAAAGGGACTTTGCCTCTTGGAGGCTGCTGCTCCTCTGTCAGCTTGGGTGGGAGCTGGCTCGGGATTCGGGAGCTGTCAGGGCAATCTCGGGAGGTCAGGCGGGGACAGGGTGATCTTCGGTCTCATTCCCATGGGAAATCAGCTTAACCAGCAGGGAGAGCCACAGGAGGGGGAAAGGGAAGGACGGATTTATTCTTGCCTGTGGGAGGGATGACAGAGGGCTCTGCTATCCCAGGCTGCTTTACTCTGGCTGTAAGGATTCTCTGGATGCAAGTTCTGAAGCCCCCAGCTGGCTGGGAAGTGGCTGGATTGAAGTGGGAATTAAGAGGAGCCTCTGGCTGTCAGGTCTCAGAGGGGAGATCTGCTGGATCCCTTTGGAACTGGGCATGAAAATCCCTTGGATGTTACCTCTGCATGGTGCAGAGGCCCAAAGGAGAGAAGCAGAGCCCTGGATGCACAAATCCTGTTGGGGTTTGGCCCCCCTTGGCCCCCAGCACACACCAGAGCAGGACCTTTGCAACAGGAGAGTCTGTTAAAGGCCAGGTAAACTTCCCTCTGGGAATCTGATGTGCTGAATTTCATTGTGCAGGGCTCAGTGTTCTTGAGTTATGAACTGGAGGTGGGGGAGAATTGAAAAGCTGCATTGGGTAGACCTCTCCCAATATTCACACCCGAGGAAGGTGTGAGTTGGCAGGAACACTCCGGCATCCTGGAACTGCTTCTTCTGGAAATGCACTGGCACAGGGTGCCCAGAGAAGCTGTGGCTGCCCCTGTATTCCTGGAAGTGTCCGAGGCCAGGCTGGACGGGGCTTGGAGCACCCTGGGACAGTGGGAGGTTGCCCAAGGCAGAGGGTTGGAACTGGATGGTTTTTAAGGTCCCTCCAACCCAAACCATCGTGTGATTCCGTGATTCTGTGATCCTTGTTTGTCTGTCTGTGTCCTGCTGCTCACAAAGTACCTACCCAGCCGGGAGTTTCCTGCTTTGACACCTCCTGTTGTCCCTAGGATTGACCATTCCATGTTTCTGGAAGGCTCCGTGGGACCTTCAGGCAGCCAGGTCACCGTGGCAGCTCAGCATTCCTGAGGGGCTGCCTTGGGCTGCAGTGAGCCCTGCAGTGGGAAAGAAAACCACCAAGGCAGAAAACCAGTTAATTTAAAAAATATTTGTCCCCCATTCCCTGGGAGAAGTTTGTCCTTCCCTTTGACTGTTTCCTCACCTTCAAGGCGCTGCCGTGGTGCCGTGGAAGGTCCTCACTGGCAGGGGGTTCTCCAGTTATGGCAACTTGATTTGAGAACATGCTTTTCATTAATAGATTACTGTGTGTGTAGCCAGGGGCATGCCTGGGCTGGATAATTGGATTTGGGAGGCCACTGTTTGTACAATTGTGACACCTCTTGCTGTGAAGCCAATTTCTGCAGCGATGCAGCTGATACAACATCGGGGCAATCTGTTCTGGCCTTTGTTCCAGGGATGTCTGACTGGTGGAAAAAGTAACCACAGCGAGAGACTTCCCTCAACAGCGGGTCTGCTTCCAGCCCGGGGAAGCAAAATCAAGACCTTGTTCTGTGTCTCAAATGGTCCAGGGAACAGCTGACAGAAGTGAAGCTCTACAAAGTCTTGAGCAGCTCACACGGATTCACTGTGTGTGTTCTGTTCTTTAGATCCTTTGTAACACCCAAGGGCTGGGCCTGGAGCCCTTTGTTCCTCATTTCTGTTCTTACTAAATTCAAAAATGAGAAGTTGGCAATAGGGTTTTGCCCAGTGGATCTTGTTTATTGTCCATACATCCCTTACAGGTACATTTTATGCCTCTTCAGTCCATGCTTAACCTTCTCAGGCAATCCAAATCTTCTTTGTTTTTCTTTAAAAAAATTTCCCCAGTATTCTTTGGATGCTCAGTTTTTGGATCCTGGTTGGTGCTTCTGTCAAATTCAGAGTTTCAGAGCCTGCTCTGCCCTCAGTCAGGGAAATGCCAGCTTGAATCCAGCCTTACTCACTTTGGGTGAAATCCAGGCCTTGTGCAAGTCCAGTTTAGCCAGGAAGCCTCGAGCCTTGAGCTTCCCAGCAGCTCTGAGGGCCTTTGAGTGGCTGAAGCTGCAGCAGATCTGAGCTGAAACCATCAAGTATGGTAGCAGTGACTGCTGGGCACAGCACGTGTGGTGCGGGGGCTGCTGCCTTCCCTCTGTCCAGTGGCCTCGAGGAATAAATCAGGCACATTGTTGTGTATTATTTGATCCCCACACAGGGCTGAGATTCCCAGTCCCAGCTCCCTGAGTTTGGGTGGTGTGCTCAGTCCAGCACTGCTGCTTTCTGCTGTGGCTTCCGTGCTTCCTGCTCCCGCCTTTCCCTTCGCTGCCCCGTGTCCTGCCTGGCTTCCCCAGCTCTTCCCCAGCCGCTGGAATGGTCTCTGTTCCCACACCCTCCCTGGGAGAGCGGCCCCGCGGGGACTGGGGCTGGCACGGAGCTCGTTGCCTTCGGTCACCTCGGGTGAGGTGGGTTGTTCTCAGAATCCCAGAGGGGTTTGGGTTGGGAGGGACATTAAAAACCATCCAGTCCCACCCTGCCGTGGGCAGGGACACCTTCCACTAGAAGGGATGTTCAGCCTGGAGGAGAGGAGGTTCCAGGGAGAGCTCAGAGCCCCTTCCAGGGCCTAAAGGGGCCCCAGGAGAGCTGGAGAGGGACTGGGGACAAGGGCCTGGAGTGACAGAACAAGGGGGAATGGCTTCTCGCTGCCAGATGGGATATTGGGAAGGAATTCTTCCCTGTGAGGGTGGGCAGGCCCTGGCACAGGGTGCCCAGAGCAGCTGTGGCTGCCCCTGGATCCCTGGCAGTGTCCAAGGCCAGGTTGGATGGGCTGGGAGCGCCCTGGGACAGTGGGAGGTGTCCCTGCCATGGCAGGGGGTGGAATGAGAGGATCTTTCAGGTCTTTCCCAACCCAAATTATTCTGTAATGCTGTGATTCTGTGTGGGCAGGACTGTGCAGGGTCTGGGCTCTGTTCTGGTGTGTGAGAGCCCAGGTGGGCTCCACTGATGGGTTTGATGCTCCATAAAGTGCTGGGTGCTCAAGCAACTGCCCAGGCTCTGCCAGAGCTCCACAGATCCTGTCTGTTGGGAATGGGAGACATCCCCCACAGGGACAGCGAGGCCGTGAGGGGTTTGAGGGGTTTGGGAGCGAAAATCTCTGTGTTTCTCTTTGAACTTGGGATGTCTGGAGAGGAGCAGCCCCTCACAGCTCTGCACTGGTTGCTGCTGAGCTTTTCTCAGCTGCATGGCAGGAGTGTCAGTGAAGCTGTCAGGAGAACCTCTGACATCAGCTTCACAAAGCAACTGTCGTGTTGAAAACTGCCTTGGGCAATTAATTAATCCTTCTCTGAACAGAGGCTTGATGTGCAACCAGCAGTGCTGTGGGATCTTTCTCAGAGGGAAATGAAGTCTGTGGCAGGACCGTGGTGAGCAGGGAGGCTCCTGGCAGGTGCAGGAGTCTCGTTATCCTTCCAGTTAAATTCTGCAAGGAAAAAAAATCCAGTCTGCTGCTTGGTGGGTTGTGTTGGAGGGTGAGTTCAGGTGGGGAGGGATCCCTGGAGAAGGGACTCGGGAGTGCCCATTCCTCTGGTTCCAGGATGGAGCAGCACCTGCCTTCCTTCCTCCTCCTGGGGCTTCTCCTGAGGAGCTGGTGGCCGTGCACTGGCACTGGCACTGGCACTGGCACGTCAGCACTGGAGCAGCCTTCCAGCACCACTTCCCAGAGTGTCCCCTGGCAGGGGGTGCCAGGAGAAGCCACAGAAGCCCCTGCTGTGTTCTGCTTGTGGTGCTCTCCAGGCACAAACGCAGCTCACAGTGACAGTGGAGAAGCTGGGCCCCATCCCAGAAGTTTGGGGGATATCCTTTGGTTTGGCTATTTGGTTGTTTTTCCATGCATGACCAGAATAGATATTCCCCAGGCTATTTTCAGAGCAGCCTTTTTTTAATCGGGGTTAAAATTGTTTCTCAGTAATTGTTCTCAGTTAGCACAGAGTCATGGAATGGTTTGGGTTGGAAGGGACTTTAAAGCCCATCCAGATCCACCCCCTGCCGTGGGCAGGGACACCTTCCACTGTCCCAGGGTGCTCCAAGCCCCGTCCAGCCTGGCCTTGGGCACTGCCAGGGATCCAGGAGCAACCACAGCTGCTCTGGGCACCCTGTGCCAGGGCCTCCCCACCCTCACAGGGAAGAATTCCTTCCCAATATCCCATCCATCCCTGCCCTCTGGCAGTGGGAAGCCATTCCCTGTGTCCTGTCCCTCCATCTCTTGTCCCCAGTCCCTCTCCAGCTCTCCTGGAGCCCCTTTAGGTCCTGGAAGGGGCTCTGAGCTCTCCCTGGAGCTTCTCCTCTCCAGGTGAGCCCCCCCAGCCCTCCCAGCCTGGCTCCATGGCAGAGGGGCTCCAGCCATTTGGTCATTTCCGTGGCCTCCTCTGGATTTGCTCCAACAGCTCCATGCCTTTCTCGTGCTGGGATCTCAGGCATCAACCCGTTGTTTTCCAGTCGTGTTCTACCTGGGTTTGATTGGCACTGGGAAATCCCTTCCCTTGAAATAAAAATACAAATCCGTGTAGCACGGGAGGAGAAAAGCGAAGGATGCTCCTGACTCCGTGCTGACCGCTGTGTCCCTGGCGCAGGTGTGGAGGGGCACCCTGGCCCGGCTGCGCTACCGGCGGACGAGGGCGGCGCTGACCATCGTGCGGCACTACCGGCGCCACAAGGTGCGGGCCTACCTGCGCGAGGTGGCGCGGCGCTTCCGCGACGTGCGGCTGCTCCCCGACCGCGGCCGCGNCGGCCGCGGCATCCCCTGGCCCGTCCCGCCCAAGGTGCTGCGCCGCTTCGAGGAGGCTCTGCAGGACATCTACCACAGGTACTGCCCCCTGCCCCCGTCCCACCCCCGGCGCGCCCCAGGGACGCCTGCCCGAGGGACATCGATGGGCGTCGCTGGCTCTGTGCCCTTCACCAGGCAGATAATTCTGGTCCAGGCATTCGTTGCCGAATCACAGAATCCCAGGGTGGTTTGGATCTTAAAGCCCATCCAGTTCCACCCCCGGGCCGTGGGCAAGGGCACCTTCCACCAGACCAGGTTGCTGCATTGTGATGAGCATTTTGTTTCCTTCCTCGGCCCCTTCCTGGCCTTTCTGGTTGGTTTTGGAAGGAAAGAGCAGCTGCTCTTGGATGAGGGGGAAGAGAAAAAGAATCTTCTCGATTTCCTCAAGACTGCTCGTAGTAAGCCGGTGTTTTTCTGCAGTAAAATGAGCAATGTTCCCCTGGTCACCCATGTTCTGTGGGCAGAACAGGTGTTTGTACCTTCATTAAACCTCCCAAGATCTAAAGGCTGGGGATTTTTTCTCTGGGAAGCTGTAGGCAAAGTAGTTACAATTCCAGTTTGAAAAATGATGACTTCTGAAAGTGGCTGAACAAGAGAAATGTTGGCTGGAGGGGCTTTCAGAGATCTCCTCTCCAGCCATCAGCTTGCAGCACAGTTCCAGCAGCTCTGGATCAATTCAGCTTTGTTATTTTCCCCAGCTGTCTCTTTCGGGAGAGACATCCATCCACCCACAGCCTGTCTGGGGAGAGAGTCCTGCTTTCAGAATTAGCTCAATTATCAGAACTACAGAATTTTAGTCGCTAAAAAGTCTTTTTATAGCATTAATCCTGGAGCTCTGGTGCTGCAGGCTGGGGTGTGGTGTGGAGGAATGGATGGGCTGCCCTGCCCTGGCCAATGGTGCAGTTGGAACTGAAGGGCCAAATTCAGCTGTTAAAGGAGAATGATGCTGTAAACCAGCCCAAAAATGGGCTTGGCAAGCACTTTATTGCAAACAGATGCACCAGTGGTTGACTCAGGGTGTGGGATGAGGAGTGTGGCACCCAGACCTGTCAGGGTTGGAGGTGAGACGTGACTTTAAAACATCAACTGACCTTTGCAGCCTTAGGAGTGCACGGGAAGGACTCTGGGGGTGTCCTTGTGGTGCTGCTCTGGCAGCAGGAGTCCTTCCTGGGCGAGCTGCAGGCTGTGGGGCTGACCCAGGCCTTGGTTTGGTGGCAGGTGGAGAGCGGCCGAGCTCATCCGGAGCGTGCCCCCAGAAGTGCTGCCTCAGCTGAGGGCCAAGGTCGCTGCCATGGAGCTGCTGAAGGGCCACAGGGCTGACATCGGCCTGCAGAGAGCCTGGCAGGGGAACTACATCGCCCTGGTGAGCGCAGGGGCCCTGGGCTCGGGGGGCTGCAAGGGGGCAGTTCGGGAAAATGGGCATTGGTTTCTTGGGAGGAGAAGTACTTGGGAATTTGCTCTGTGAAAGGGTTTGTGTGGGTTCCAGAGCCTGACTTCCACTGCTCTAGGAGTGATTTTTGTGAATCCTGAGCAGCACCAGCAGCATTAAAGCAGTGCCATCAGCTGGCTCTGCAAACGGGCAAAGCCAGACCTCACGGGGAGACTGAAGTGCTGGATAGGATGGAAAACAGCAGAGACTGAACAGGAGCAAAGAAATTCTCTCTAAGCAGGTGTGATTGCTTCCCTCTACTCCATCCTTCCTTGGAACATGTTGGTGTGTCAAGGTTTGGTTTCCCAGAACACAGAAGGGTGTCCCAGCCGTGTCCCTGCCCGCCCCTCCTCCTTCAGCCCCCCAAGGAGAGTCCTGAGCCTGTCTCTGCTCTTCCAGAAACCGGACAGCCCCCAGAGCTCGGGCTCCTTCACCCCTGTGGCCAACGAGCTGAAGCGCAAGGACAAGTACATGAACATCCTCTTCTCCTGCCACGTCCGCAAGGTAACGGGGCTGGGGCGTCCCGGGTGTGCAGTGGAACCAGGAGGTGACCCTGGGGGTGCTTGGGCAGCAGTGCAGAGCAGTTCCAAGGAGCTGCATCAGGGATTTTTGGGTGGATACCTCCTGCACCAGGGCTGGGTGGCTGCTGGGGCCTCGTTGCAGGGGGTTGGAACTGAATGGTCTTTAAGGACCCTTCAACCCAAACCTTTCCATGATTTCATGATAAAATCACTGCATTCTGCATGACTGGGTTGGGTCTGACGTTTTTCATAGCAGAATTGGGTTTTTTGTTAATTTGGTTGGAAGGTTTAAACAACTAATTAAAAAAACAAACTTGCTTAATTGTTGTGGGTAGCTCCCAATGGTGCTGGTTTGAAATATCTGTCAGGGAAGGATATTTTGAATTTTACAAAAGCAACAGACAAACCCAATTTTAGTGGCTGGCCAGGGTTGTGGCTGTTGAGGAGTTTTTAAGAAGCTGTATATTCTTTTTATTTCTAAATCTTGGAGTTGGTCCCCACGTGCATAGTTATTCCTTGTGATTCTGCAAATGTCACATCTGCACAATTCATGCTGCAGCACAAAATCTCACTTTATAATAAAACTTTGCAAGTGGTAGTGAGTTGTATTGTTTATTCAACAGCGATTCATGTTTATAAAAATAGAAATCTCTAGTTGCTTTCCAAGCAAAAATATTTCAGTGAAGTTTGGTGTTGCTGTGAGCATGTTCACTGTGAGGACGGGGTTCACTGCTGGAGTGAGTGGTTTGGGTGAGTGGTGGTGTCAGGATTAAAGGAGGAGCAGGTGAGTCTGAATCCAAAGTTCCTCTTTACAACCTCGCAGCACTTGGGCTGAACCTCCCTGAGGGACAGAGAAATGCAGAATTCCCCCTGGCTTTTTTCAGGTTAGGCTAAAAATAATTCTTCTTCTAACTCATTTAATGAACTGAGTCCAGTTGTAGTTTCTGGCTAAACTGGGATAGCTGTAAGAAGGAAATACTCATTTGTGAGAGATGTGATGATGGGAACTGTGGGTTTGGGTGGGAATGGAATGATGGTGAGGGGAAACACTCGGGGTCTGTGTGGGATGGACACAGTGTGGGAGTTTTATCTTGTCCACTGTCATGCAGCTTTCCAGCCTTTAAGTCCTTGTGTTCCTCTTGCTCCTGGTTCAGCTCCCAAGGACAATCTCCTGTGCAAGCACAGGGCAAAGCAGATTCCTGAAGCACAGATCCACACTTTTTCCTGTTCCCTAACTGCAAGGACAGAGCTCCTGCCTTCAGACAAGTGTCTGAGCAGCGTTTGTTGGTTTTGGTGTATGAAGGAATCCCTGAGCATTCCAAAGGCCGTGTTTCTGTCCTGTGACTGTGCTGGGAAAATCCGATTTCTGTGGGGTTTGTTGCATTGAGATGCCAGCCCTTCAATAGTAGAAGCAGAATGGGGATGGAATAGGTGTTACCCACCATAAAGTGGTTTTCTCCTGATCCTGAAAGGCTTTCAGTGCTCTCAGAGGCAAAGCTTTAGCTGACTGTGGGTGCATTAAAAGGGCAGCTCAGCTGAAATCACGAATATTGCAGGGTTATAGACCTGCAGTCTTGTGGGTTTTAAATTATCTTTTAACTTCTTTTACCTTTTAAAAGGTTAAATTGTTGTTGCTGTCTTCTCTCAGAGAGGTGGGACTTGATCCCGTGCCGGCCTGCTCAGTTAGGGATTCCTTGGCATGGCTTTGGAGCCAACAGCAAGGAAGCCCCATCCCTGGAGGTGTCCAAGGCCAGGCTGGATGGGGCTTGGGGCACCCTGGGATAGTGGAGGGTGCCCCTGCCATGGCAGGGGTGGCACTGGGTGGGCTTTAAGGTCCCTCCAAACACAAACTACTCCATGATTCCATGGTCTCAGCACTGTTCAGGACAAGGCTGCAGCGCTGGGGCATCCTCAGGGATGTGTGTGAGCCTGGTGATCCCAGAGCATCTCCATGCCACAAATGCAGACAATCCCACCCAAACCCACCCTGGGATGTTGCCCCTTCCTGAGGGAACCATTTGTCTTCCTGCTTGTGCGGACAGGAAGTGTCCGGGTGAGCCTGACGTGGACAGAGCAGGGAAGACAAACACTGCTGAAATTTGAAGGTTAACAGGACAAGGATTTGACGTGTGAGAATTTAGCATTTCCCTTTCCAAGCAAGGCACTTCCTCGGGTCGTCTGTTCTGGCTCAAACGCTGCGTCTGCAGACTAAGCACCAGTGAGAGCTGTGGGAGAGTGGGAGTGACTCCGTGCTCCGACTGCAGGAGCACAGGCTGGGAACAGCCTCAGCCTCCCTTTGCCCTTCACAGGAAACAATTTCCATCCTGAGCTGTTGAAGATGAAGGTGTTTCTCTTGTCAGAAATACAAGTGTTGGCATCCTGCCTCTTTCCCCAGAGTAAGGTCAGTCCCCGGGTGACCCTCAGTGTTGGGGCAGGGGGAGTCTCTCCTCATTGCTGCATTCTTCCCTTTGAATTTTTAACAAATAAATCATCAGGTTTCTTCCTTTTAGGCTTGACTTCCCCATGTCCTACCAGACATGGCCCAGGGTGGCACTGGTGCTGGCACGTGCAGCCTGGCCCCGTGCTCAGGGCAGGTTTGTCACATCTCTGACGTTAAACCCGGTTCCTTGCGCGTTTGCGGATTGTGTTTGTTCTCTGCTGAAAATTGGTTCACGTGAAGCTTTAACAGGGGCCTGAAGAGTGAATTATAGAAATGGAATTGTAATTATCAGGTGATTTCATTGCTTCCCTTAAATAATTCTCCTGAACAAAGCAGCAACTCACAAGAAAAGGCCGCACAAGTTCATCCGTGTTGTGTTTTCATGATTCAGCTTATTTGAGGATTCTTGAGCAAAAACTGTGCTGCTCCTGCTGGTCCCTGAGGCAGGAAGGTGTTAATGGGAAGGTGTTGAAGAGCACTTGGGTGAGCTGGGGTGAATGTTTTATTTCTGAGGCAGCATCAGCCTTCCTGTGTGGCTTCCTGCAGGTGCTGCGTCACCAAACCACATGGGAAGTAGTTGTTGACTGTCAACAGCAATGTCAGGGTCTGCTCTTGGAAATGTTCAGATACCTGTGGTCTAATACACTTCTTTACTTGAACAGAAAACACATTAAAAGCATAAATACTGGGCAACTTGAATAGACACAGGTTGAGCCCAAAGTTCACCTTCTAAACGCGTTTATGAGTAGAGCACACCCTGGGACCTGTCAGATGTTGGTTCATTACATTCATTGAGACAGAACTTTTGTAGCTGATGGCTGACATCGATCTAATGAATTCTTCAGGAAGAATCTAGAAGATTCTAGATGAGGAAGAATTTCCTGGAAAGGGTGGTCAGGCCTTGGCAGGGGCTGCCCAGGGAGGTTTGGAGTCCCCATCCCTGGAGGTGTCCAAGGAAGGCCTGGAGGTGGCACTCAGAGCTCTGGGCTGGGGACAAGGTGGGCACTGGGCACAGACTGGACTGGATGGGCTGGGAGGGCTTTTCCAGCCTCAGTGATTCTGGGATTCTAAGTCAGAGAAGTAAATTTATCCAGGAACTGCTCTCCAGGTTCTGAGAGCTGCTGGTAGAGTTTTCTTTGCCTGTGTGGGAGCCCAATTTCAGCAGCTTGAGCTGAATGATAACGGGGGGCTCTGTTTGGACCAGTTTTTACAGAAGGTTCTGAAGAGGCTTTGAAGCCTCTCTGGGGGGAGGGGAGTGGGCTGTGGGGTTGCTTCCCTGCAGTAGGTACAGGTAGAAGCAGGTCATTCCTGCCTATGGAAAAATCCATCTTTTCTCAGCATTGTGGTGCTCTTCACTTTTTCAAAGGAAATTTTCAAGATTTTTGCCTTAGGAAACCAAATGCATATTTCATGCAAACCTCCAGATTTTGTTGGATCACCTAGGAAACAACTCTCTCTCTTTTTTTTTCTTCAGAATAAGGCTTTTCTTCCCACTTTTCCCTTGTCACTTGTGGCACTGAGCTCCCTTGAGAGGAACAGCTCTTCCGAAGGCCGGCGCCCTGTGGTGTCCGGAGGCCACTGACAGAGACCTGAAAAACTTCCTTGAAGATTTTTCAGCTCTAGGCCAGACCTTCATTTCCCCCACGAGCTTGTCAAGAAGCTAAATTAGGGCTGATTCACATTTGGATCAACAAGATATAAATACAGAATGCCCAGAAGGTGCAGAGAACACAATGCTGGGAAGGGCTGCTCTCCAGGAGGGAATGAGCTGTAGCTGAGAACATAAGGCCTGTCCTTACTCCTACAAGCCCAGTCCTGGGATTTGCACTGGTGTCTGAGTCCCTTCTGTGCCTGCTCCCCACTGTGGCAGTTTTTTCTTTAACCCACAGCAGGAATTATTTACATAAATGCACTGTGGGTGCATGAGGCACCTGAGACCTCTTTTGCTTGGAAAGAGCTGGAAGGAGATGAGAATTTGCTCCTCAGGTGAGATGAGCTGCTGGTACATTTCTTGAGCTGAATTTTAATACTAAAACCAGGGGGGAGTCGAGAAAGAAGTGGAATTTAAAACATGCCTGTAGAGCTCCCACAACATTCCATTGCCGTGGAATACACCTTTGGGGAGCTGGTCAGCAGTGGCTGAAGGTGAGTCCAGGTGTGCCAGAGGCCCAGGACACCTGGCTTGGATCAGGAATGGTGTGGCAGCAGGAGCAGGGCACTGACTGTCCCCTGAGCTGGCACTGCTGGGGCACCTCCAGCCCTGGGGTCAGTTTTGGGCACCTCATGACAGGAAGGACCTGGAGGGGCTGGAGCGTGTCCAGGGCAGGGAACGGAGCTGGGAAGGGGCTGGAGCCCCAGGAGGGGCTGAGGGAGCTGGGAAAGGGGCTCAGCCTGGAGCAAAGGAGGCTCAGGGGGGCCCTTGTGGCTCTGCNCAGAGGGCTTTTCCAGCCTTTCTGACTCTCTGCAAGCTGAGTGTGCTTCCCCATCTCTGCTTCCCAGGCAGCAGCCACGGGACCTCCTGCCCCAGGGTGGCTCTGGTGTCACAGCAGCAGAAATCTGCTCCCTTTGTCACTGGGGGCTCGGGGCTGGAGGGGGGCAGGGACAGCAGCCAGGCAGGGTCATGGCAGTGCACAGGGAGAGCTCACTGTGTCAGACTCTTCAAACAAATCACAATAAATCAATGCCCCCAGCATTGATCTGAGCTCTGAGGGGCAGATCCAGCCCCAGGGACTGGACTTTGGTTCAGCTCCCAGGACCTGGAGCGTGGAGAGCCCAGAGCTGCCCCAGATCCGGGCGAGGAGCTGCTGCTGCTCTGCTCCAGCACCCGACATGTGGCACCCGGCACCCCCAACCAGGCACCCCCAACCAGGCACCCCCAACCAGGCACCCCCAACCAGGCACTCCTAACCAGGCACTCCTAACCTACTTTCTCAGGGCCATTCAATGTTTTGTAGCCTTTAGGCTTTTCTCTCCCATTCATCTGCTTCTTAAAATAATCCTGGTTACTCAGCATCTCTTCCTGCGAGACTTCCCAGGCCCTCAATCATGTTCTTCACCTCTGAACCACCAGAGTCTCCTTCACACTCACCACCCTGGTCCTTCACAGGCTATTCCAGGTGAGCCTGTGGCTCCCGGGACGTTATTCCCATGTTATTCCTTGCCTATGCCAACATTCTGCTTCTTCTGAGCTGCCTCGTGTCTTTGTGCCAAGATCTCTCCAGAGCTGTCTGAAATCATCCTCGGTTGCTTTTTCTGATTCGGTGCTGTTAATGTAAAGCTGTCACAGAGCTCCCCAATTTGCATTTTTTGCCTTTATCTGCTCTGAACTTTGTCACTCTGCTGCCTCCTGACTGAGGATATTTAAGTTCTCCCGTTTGTCTCCTGATTTCACCCTGGAAAATCCTATTTATGTTCATCCTCCTCGTCACGTCTTACCCTTGTCTCCCCTTCTCAGTTGATTAATAAATATCTCAGTGACTGTGATACGCCGATGACTCTGGTTTTGCCTCAGTGGAAAACAATTTCTACTTTGTGTCCTACTTTCTTACGCACTTCCGACAAAACTTCGCGTCCTGCCTGGTGAGTGTTTGGTGCTGAGGGGCATCCAACAGCCTGGATGAGCTGGAGCTGCTGTAGTGAGTCCAGAGCCATGGAAATGCTCCGAGGGCTGGAGCCCCTCTGCTCTGGAGCCAGGCTGGGAGAGCTGGGGGTGTTCTCCTGGAGAAGAGGAGCTCCAGGGAGAGCTCAGAGCCCCTTGCAGGGCCTAAAGGGGCTCCAGGAGAGCTGGAGAGGGACTGGGGACAAGGGATGGAGGGACAGAACCCAGAACAAGGGTGGTCCAAAGCCTCGGGTCTGGACTGTGCCAGCCCCTGGAGCAGCCTGGGCTCTGCAGGGCCGGGATTCTCCATGGAACCCTTGGGGTGCCAGAGCCACATGGACAATGTGGGGACAGCAGCCTGGGATTGGGCTCCACGGGGGCTTGAACGTGGCTGGGGGAAGCCCCTGGGTTTGAGTGAAACCCTGGAATTTCCGAGGGTGCCACGGCTCTGCTGGACGACTGGGAATGTTGCTCCTCTGAGACTCTGCATTTCTCTGTTTGTAAAATGGGATTACAGGGACCATGTTCCCTTTTCACTGCTCCAAGATGCAAGGAGAAAACCTGTTTAGGAGCTGTGTGGGTTTGGGGTATTTGTTTTGTGAGTTTGGGGTATTTTTGTGTGAGTTGAATTTGGGGTGTTTTTGTGTGAGTTTGGGTTATTTGTTAGTTTAGAGTGTTTGGTGTGTGAGTTTGGGGTGTTTTTGTGTGAGTTTGGGGCATTTTTGTGCGAGTTTGGCACTCAGCATGGCACAGTTTCCCCTCCTGTGTTCCTGCAGTGGTCAGTGGCACTGAGCAGGTGTTTCTCTGCAGGTGAATCGCTTTAACAAGGTGGAGGACAGGGCCATTTTCATCACTGACAGACACCTGTACAAGATGGACCCCATGAAGCAGTACAAGGTGATGAAGACCATCCCCCTCTACAACGTGAGTACAGCGCTGGGGATCCTCCTCTGAGCCTCTTTCAGGGCAGTGTCTTTACTCTGTAGCTCCATTTTCATATCCATACAGTGGAAAAAGTCCTTGGATTGCAGTTTTTAATATATTTAATGTCTTTCTGTCAGTTATAGTGCTGTTATTGCAACACCAAAGCATCAGGGTGGGAGTGTTGGGGTGTCCTGGGCAGGGCCAGGAGCTGGACTGGATGATCCTGGTGGGTCCCTCCCTTCCAGCTCAGGATATTCCATGGTTCCATGATTCTCTGATCATAGTAGCTTTTAATTTCAGTGCATAAAATAAAAGCTAAACCCCAAACTGCCTCTTCCACTTCTCTGCTCCCTCCCTGTTTCAGTTTCCTTTGCTGTGTGCACGATCCTGGCCCCGGAAGGGGTTGGCATTTCACAGCAGCTTATGGCACTATTCCCGTGTCTCTGAGGGTTTGTTTGATCCTTCCTGTCGTGCTTGAGTTTATTTATTTTTATATTTTTATATTTGTTCACGTTTAATGTAAATCTTACCAAAGCTAAATTCGGAATTACAGCGAGCTCTGGCCGTGGGGGTGGAGCTGCCAGGGCCAAGGCAGGGGATTATCAGGGATGGAAGGGGGTGGGCAGCACCTCAGCTCTGCTCCCCGGCGTCCTGGAGCAGGGATCCAGCTGCCTGCCTGTCTCCCTCAGCCCGAGGTGACAGTGCTCTGGTTATCTCCAACCTGCAGAGCCTGCCTGGCTGCTGGGAAATGCCCTGCACGGATTTATTGGGATGTTTGCATTTGGAGAAATGACAAACCTGGCATCTCTGCATTGCTGGGAGGGCAGGGATGGGATTAGGGTGAAATCTCATCTGCAGGTGCGGGGGGAATGATTAGCTCTGGCTGCATCCATAATGTTGTGTTTGGAGTCTCCTCCTGCCCTCCTTGCTGGGCACCAGCCCCAGCTGGGCACCCAGCGCAGCGTATCCACGGAGGAGCTGCTCCCAGTGACAATCCTGGCTGCAGCAGGCGGTGTCTCCATGGCAGTGCCTCTTGTTTTGAAAGGAAGCTGCCCTGAGCAGCTGCGGGAGCTGTTCCTGGCTGCTGTTCTGTCCCAGTGCCGGGGTCTCCGTGCTCAGAGGGGCTGGCAGCACATCCTGCAGTGTGCCCAGGGGCTGTGTGCCCGTGCAAACCTGGGTGCAGACACCCCCAACCTCTCAGCAGAGCTCAGACACCCACACACCCACAGCCTTTTAGCAGAGGGCTTTTCCACACCTGATTTTCCAGGTGTTCCCAGACAGGTGTTTTTTGGTGACGTGGACGAGGTGGGATTTTGTCCATCAGGATTTCTCACTATTGGTTTCTCCTCTCTTGCCTTAACCAAAGTGTCCAGGCCACTGAAATTCACTGACTGCAGGGCTAATTAGAGATAAATCTGTTTATCAGAGGTTTAGAACAATGTCTGCTTTACCTGTGTGCCTGATGGGTGTAAAGGTGCAGACTGTACATTTACAGCAGCACAAGACCAGCTCATTGTTGGTCACCTGAACATTTCCCTCTGAAATCCTTAATGCCTGAAAAACTAGAGGTGAGCCAGTCAGGTACAATGACAGGTTACTTAGAGAATATCTGTTACTAAGAAATGTCAGTAATTGTTGCTTTTTCACCAAAAAAAAAAAAAATGTATCTAAGATAGAATATCCATTCCTACAGAGAGCCCTGGGGCAGGCTGGGTGGTGCTCCTGTGCTGGCAGGGTTTTGGCTCAGTGTTGGTTGTATTTTTGGCTCACTGTTGGTTGTGTGGCTGCTTTACAGCTCCTCAGGACAAGAGCAGTCAATGGGCTGGGCAGGCAGGTCTCTTGCTCTGAGAATTCTCACATTTCTGCAGATATAAATCAGTTTCATTGGTAGATCTGCAGTTATTCCCTTCAGTAATCAACCACAGGGATTCTTGGCCAGTTTCTTTGACCTGAGCAGGAGTCCTTGGGATTCCAGGGGTCCTGGAGTGCCTGGCACAGGAGGGATGGGTCCGGGAGCTCCTCTGCTGACCCAAACAGGTGTCAGGGTAATATTCCACGGTGGAAATTTGATGAAAAGAAGCTTTGGTAAATTCTGTGGTGTAAAATTCCAGCTCTGTTGGCCACAGCCTCTCCCTGTCCCTGCTCCTCCTGGGTCCTGGGAACAGCCCCAGCCCTGCCCATGCCCAGCAGGGCTGCTCCGGGGGCTGGGGTGGGCACTGGTCCTTCTGATGGATCCAGAGCCCCCTGAGCTGCAGGAAAGGGAGAGGAGGAGAGAGTTTGGGGTGTCTTTGGTTCATACACAGGACACAGAAGTAATTCATAGAATCATGGAATTGAATTTGGGTTGGAAGGGACCTTAAAGCCCACCCAGTGCAACCCCTGCCATGGGCAGGGACACCTTCCACTGTCCCAGGCTGCTCCAAGCCCTGTCCAGCCCGGCCTTGGACACTGCCAGGGATCCAGGGGCAGCCACAGCTGCCCTGGGCACCCTGTGCCAGGGCCTCCCCACCCTCACAGGGAAGAATTTTTTCCTAATATCCAACCTACACCTATTCTCTTCCAGCTTGAAGCCGCTCCATTTGTATTTCTCCTGCCAGGATTTCTCAAATTTACCTCTGGCAAGCAGTCGATCCCAGAGAGCAGTTGTTTGTTCCTTGTTGCAGTTATGTTTTATATTTGTTACCTGATGGTTATATTTGTGTCCTCTTTCCACTCCCGAGCTGCCTTGCACACTCTCTCCTGTTTCTCTGTGCCTGATCCCCCCTTTCATGGGAGCCCTTCCACCATGTGAGGGAGGCAGTGGAAGGAGCTGATCAGTGATACAGGAATTCCTTCCTTTTTGGGAAAAGAACAATTGTTTGAAATGCTGTGAAGGTTTTTTGAGGAGCAAAGGGACGCTGATGACCCAGCTGTGATGTGTATCCGTGGGGCAGCCCTGTCCTACGTTGGGATGAGTGTTCTCTGGGAAGAGGGAGCGTCCTTCCCACGCACAGAGGTGAACCCGCCTGGAATCCTCTGCCTGCTCCCTCTGCTGCTCCCTGTCAGCGTTTCAAAGCTCCCTGTCAGCACAGCAGCATCCTCAGGGGTGGCGTTTCCATGGAAATCTCACTGGAGACAGTCAGCTGATGGCTGCTACAGACACAAACTTGTTTTCAGCTGAGGAGGTCGCTCCCCATGCCCAGGTTTGCCTGGCCGTGCTCGGAGTCACTCCTGTCCCTGCACGGTGCCAGGCTCTGCACTGGGACAGGGGCAAGGGCTGGGAACTGAACCAGGTTTGATTTGGCTCCGATGGAAGGAAGGAGTTTTTTACAGTGAGGGTGGGCAGGCCCTGGCACAGGGTGCCCAGAGCAGCTGTGGCTGCCCCTGGATCCCTGGCAGTGCCCAAGGCCAGGCTGGATGGGACTGGGAGCAGCCTGGGACAGTGGGAGGTGTCCCTGCCATGGCAGGGGTGGCACTGGGTGGGCTTTGAGGTCCCTTCCCACCCAAACCATCCCATGGCTCTGGGTGAGGAACGTGTCATTCCCTGCACATGACAAACAACAGCCTCCCTGTCAGCCCTGCTGGGTTCTCCATGTGGAGAAGCTGCTTTGGGGGATTCTGTGTGTGGATTTCCCGTGTGCCAGCACTCTGGCATTGCCTCAGAGTACCAATACACGGTGACCCTCTTGTTCTTACCTGAATTAAAACCAAACAGGTAATGGCTGAGAGGAATTAAAAGGCACCCAAGCAGCAGAAAGGCTCTTGCAGCCACCTCTCCCCTCCAGTGGTGAACAGAAAAAAGGATGTTCGGCAGAAGTTGAGGATTTTTTCCTGCTCTTCAAGCAGGGCCAACATTAGTGTTGTTAAATACTGAGATAAGCACCTTCTCTGAAATGATTTCTTTTGTGTTGCATTTATTCGCTCACGGAGTCTTGTGGGGAGGGGTGAAATGGGAAGATTTTGAAGGGCTCTTGGCCTCCTAACAGGGTTCTGTTGAATAATTAATGTTTAAATTGCCTTTTCAAATCCGACACTGCGACTTGTTCATCTTTCACACTCGCTGCACATTTAAAACCTTGATGGCAGCAGTCCCCGTGGTGCTATTGTGCTCACAGGAGGGTATTTAAGCATGCAAATTAATTTTAAGGGACACTATAAAGCCAGGCAGCTGTTAATGCCTGTGCATGAAGTGGAGCTTGTTTGGAAAGCATTTCACAACCCCAAAATAGCCTGACCAGGGAATAAACTCCACCTGTGCTGGTGGGACTGGTAGCAGGAGGGCCCTGCCCGGGGTTCCAGGAGCAGCAGCTGCTGTCCTTCAGCTCCTGGGGTAACAAACCCACAAAATCCCAGGGATTGGACCTTGTGTGGTGTCTCATCCCAAAAATAGGGCCCAGTCCACGCTGCTGTGGGCTGGGCTGGGCTTTTCTGAGATGTGTGAGGCATCCAGAGCTGCTGGAGCAGCTTCCTTGGAAATAACACATTGTGACTGCTGAAGCAAACCCAGGGAGCAGCCTGAGCCCGAGGGGTCCGTGGGCTGAGAGGAGTCGGGAATCTCCAGCTGGATTGGGCTCACGCAGGCTCTGGGGGACACGGGAGCCTCTTCCCTTAAACAAGGGAATAATGAGACTTTAAATTCCACAAAATGCTTTGTGGGTGCCTCTCACTTGTAGGGGAATGGGGCTTCTCTCTGCAAATCCCTGGATGGCTCAAAGAAGCCCTTTAATGAACAGGGAAAGTCCTCTGTGTTCTCTCTGTAGTCATCATCTTTTCACCTTTCTTGTCTTTATTTTATTTTATTTTATTCATTAAATTCTATTTACTTTATTTTATTATATTTATTTTGTCCCATCTGTTACGTTCTATTTATTTTATCCCATTTATTATATTCTATTTATTTTGTTCTATTTTCCTTTCTCTGCTTTGCTGTACTTGCCTTTTGAGGCTTTTTTTGCCCTCCTTCCACTTTGTTTCCCCAGCACGGATCCTTTTTTTTTTTTGCTTTCTCTAATATTCATCTGAGTAACCTGTGCTCCCAGATTGCCCCTCCTAAAAATGTCCTGCTTTTCCTTAGTGAGGTGATGACAAAGCTTTCGATGAGCCAAGTGCAGTTACTTAACAGACAACAAAGAAAATGCCAGAAAATAAAAAACCCAAACCAAACCCCTGCACCTTTTTATTTTGTCAGAACAGCCAGACCTTATCCGTGCCTAAACGTGGGAATCATTGTGGCTTTGCAGGGTTTGCAACTCAAATTCTTCCTAAATTCTTGTGTTACCTGCAAATCACAGGGGCACGGAGTTGTTCAGGTTGAAAAAGACCTTTAAAATGATCAGGTCCAGCAGCAGCACCACCAAACCATGTCCTCCAGGGCCACATCCACACGTGTTTTGGACACTTCCAGAGATGGGGACTCCACCCCTGCCCTGGGCAGCTGTGCCAGGGCTGGGCACCCCTTTCAGGGAAGGATTTCTCCCAGTATCCCCCCTAACCCTCCCCTGGCACAACCTGAGGCCATCAGACACCTTTGGCTGCCCAGCGTGTGTGGGTTTGCAGAGGCTGTTGGGCAGACTCCTGGTTGATGTGGGATCCAGTGGTGGCAGCCAGGGGAGCTCCTGGGGAGAGCTTTTGCCTGGGGCTGTTGGGAGAGCAGCTGCTGCCATCCTTGGTGGGTGCCCCATGGCCCTGGGGAGGGAGAGGGGCACAGCAGTGGCACAGGAGCTGCTCGGAGCCATCCCAGGCTGGGTGGGGACACTCCCCCACACCTCCCAGGCTCTGAATTCCTCTGAGTTTCACCTCGCTCAGCTGCTGGGGGAGCACCCACCCATTGCCACCCCTCAGCTCCGTGGTGGAGGTTGGGAGTGTCCTGGAGAGGAGAGAAGCAGCCTGGCAGTGGCAAAGGCACAGGGAATCATGGAATCATGGAATGGCTTGGGTTGGAAGGACATTAAAGCCCATCCAGTGCCACCCCTGCCATGGGCAGGGACACCTTCCACTGTGCCAGGGGGCTCCAAGCCCTGCCCAGCCTGGCCTTGGGCACTGCCAGGGATGGGGCATCAACATTTTCGTATCAGCACACCCAACACTGTTCTCCCTTTCTCTCCACAGCTGGTGGGGCTGAGTGTCTCCAATGGGAAGGACCAGCTGGTGGTGTTCCACACCAAGGACAACAAGGATCTCATCGTTTGTCTCTTCAGTAACGGCCCCTCCAACGACAGCAGGATCGGGGAGCTCGTGGGAGTCCTGGCCAGTCACTTCAAGAGGTCAGTGCTGGGCTTGGGGCTGTTGGACACCATCCCAAAGTGCCAGGTCACCCCTGGAGTCCCTGTGGGGCTGGGCTCCAGCTGGGGCTGTTACTTCACTGCAATCCCGGGACACCAGAGTGACCTTTTTTCCTGGCATTTTTGGGACACGCGCTTTACCTACCACGCTTGGTTGCCTCTTCTGCCTTCCCTGTGTGTGTGTGACAGCCCCGGGTGTCTGGGGGACAAAGAGCACTGAAGATGCACCTGGAGTGTGTCACAGTGGCTCCTGAGGGCTTCCCTCAGCCAAACTCTGCATATTTAAAATTAAGCTGGAGTTTTTCTTTGCTCAGATTGCCCCCCTGCCCCGGTACCAGCAGGTGATTTATTGCTTGAGCTGTGAAATGGCATCTCTGCTCCCTGAAGTCTGTCTGTCCTGTAAATCCCTGAGCCAAAGCTGGCCATCAGCTATGCGGATATCTGGGATTGGAGCTGCAGCTGGAGCAGCAGGAGTCACCTGGATCCCAGGAGGGAATTCCAGGCTGCCCACGCCAGCACCAGGCAGTGGCTGCACTGCAGCCACGGAAGGGAAGTCTGAGGAGAAGCAGGGTGTGGAGTGAGCAGACCTTTGGGTTGTTCCCTGGCTCCTCCAGAGGAGATTCCCAGGAGGAATGATGCTGCTCAGCACACGCAGCCTTGGCTGTGCTGTTCCCATGCTCCACAGGACTGAGAAAGTGGAGTCTTTATAGGGAAATCTTCCTACAGAGCTGTGAGTGGCAGGAAAATGAGGGGGAATTTTGGTCACTTTAGGTCCCTGGGTATTTTTCCGTGAATTCAAGAAGAATGTGCTGGTCCAGCCCCCTCTCACCAGCACGGTGTGAAGTTCAGGGCTGGCTGTGCTGCTGGAGGCAGGGGCTGAGTGCACTGGAAATGAATTCGCAGCGCTGGCACAACTTGTTTGGGGAAGTTCAGTGCTGCAGAGCAACAGCAAACATTCTCTGGTTTTGCTCCTCCCCCAATAGCATTTCATTTCAAAGGCAGCTGCTCTCGAGGGCTCAGTGGGTTCTGTAAAGCAAAGCACTTTATTTGGGAATCCTGCAAGTCCCTGGAGTTCTTCCACCCAGCATCACCTTCAGGTGGCTGATGCTCCTCGGGGCCTCGCCGGGTCTCTGACGTGGGGACGGGCTGTGACACAGCTGGTGACACTCCAGGTCCCGTGGGCAGTGTCCAGCTCCCCAAAATTGCTGTTCCCTTTGCTCGGATGGGTCCCCCGAGCACCAGCCCTGTGTCACCTGTCCCCCACGCTCAGCCCCAGGCACAGCTGCTTCATTTGAACAAAGGATGCTGTGACCATCAGCCTGAAGTATTGCACCGTTCTCCTAAAGGTGGAAACTGCTGATTTGCAGTTTCTTACACTGATTTTAACAATGGCGTTTCTATCTTTAAAAAGAATTAGGCTTAATCTAATCACTGTCTGTAGGAGAATGGCAGTTAAATACATTTGTGTGCTGATCAGCTCCACTTAACACAATATTAGCATTATTTTAGAGCTTCAAATGACAAATTCAGCACAGCTGGGTAAATGGGAGAGCTGCTCTAGAAGCCCATTTTTCTCCAACATCCAATAAAAGTTCCTGGATGAAGGGCAGTGCACAGGACAACTTGCATTTCATTTTCCAAATATATAAATGTCAGTGGTTTCCCTCTTTAAAGCAATATCTGTAAGTCAAAACAGAAGGAAATATTCGTGTTTTCCATCACTTCCCATTTTCCCAGAGTCAAAAGCTGCTGTCAGTGAATGGGATTAGCTGACCCCTTGCTGGAGAGGCACTGGGGGAATTCCTCATTACCCGGGATTAGCTGCGGGTCGCGTGCCTCTGGCAGGGGTCGGGTTTCTCTGTCCTGCCTGAGGAGCTGCTGCTGTGAGCAAAGACTGGAGCCAGCAGGAAAATCTCGAGCCTAAAGGTTCAGTTGCTTGGGAAGATCCCACCCACGGTGGGGTTTAAGAGCTCTGCCCTGCCCGGGATGTGGGAGCAGCTCCCGTGGGTTATGGAGCTCTCACTGAACATTAAAAGCAATTTCCAGCCATCTCAGCACCCATCCTGAATCCCTGCTGGGAGGTTTTGGCAGGGCTGAGGTGTCACAGGCACCTGTGGCTGTGAGGGGGGTGGTGGGTAATGATCCTTTAACTTTGTGTAATAAAACCACGGGAATTCAGGGCCGTTCTGTGTCGGTAGGGAAGGGAAGGAGGAGGCTGCTGGTGTCAGCTGTGCTGGGGACACCCAAACCTTCTCCTTCAGATGTTTTCTATCAGGTTTTATTTTTTATTCCAAACTCTCCGAACTGGGAACTTCAGTGCTGATGTGTCTGTTTGGGAATTTTGGACATTTCCAGCAAGAAACAGCTTGGCCATTTCAGAACAATTATAAGGTGATATCTCTCAATGCTGCATTCTGGTTTTGGGCACAAAGGCTTCACATTTGGGAATGTTTTGCCTGAGTTCACATTTCTTTGCATCACTCATGAAAGCTTCACGAAGCTGTTGTGTCTTTTAAGAGTTATTCCTGGTAGGAATTGTCTTACTTTGAGGTTGTGGTTCACAAATAAGGGTTCATACAGTGGAAAACTAACTGGAGGCTTCTGTGAGCTGAAATGTTTTTAATGGAGTTAACAGGAGTTCGAGTCACACTTCCGCTAAGTCAGCTGGATTTGGGGTTTTTTTGCAATGCAGCTGAATTCCCAACAGAAATGATGGGAAGCTGGATGAGGTGTTGATGCAGTGGCCACAGTAATTCATGTCTGCCTGCAAAGCAGTGTCCATGAGCCTGAGCTCCCCTGGGAGTTTCCTGGCTGTCTCCACCTCAGGGATGGGCACCTCCTGCCAGAGCCCAGGAGAGCTGGGGTGCAGTCAGTGCCTGGAATAGCTGGGACAATCCAGTGGTCCCTTGCAGGAGCAGGTGAGTGAAATCTGGGTCGTGTTTCTGCCCTTGGGCCCAGCAGGAAGCAAAGGTGCTCTGCAGTAACTCAGAGCTCAGCGCCCTCGTCCTGGGTTTGCCAAGGCAGGAGCAGCTCCTGGGAGCTCTGGGTGTGGCCACAGTGTCCCTGCAGGTGCTGGGGCTCGGGAGAAAGGGACCTGAGGAGCTCTTGGAGGAGAGGGGGTGGGTGTAGAAGGGGAGGATTGTATTTGCCCTTTCCATTTTACATCCTCACGGCCCCTCAGGCTCTAGAAGATGCCTGGAGTGATCCCAGTGGACTTTCTGGGTGCCCTTCAGCTGAGATGACCCAGCTGTGGTCACCTCCCTGTGCTCTCACCATCCTCTGGCTCTGTCACCTCCTGTGCTCTCACCATCCTCTGGCTCTGTCACCTCCCTGTGCTCTCACCATCCCGTGGCTCCCACCTGTGTCAGGTCCTCCCCATGTGGGTGATGTGATCCCTGGGGGTGCTCAGGCAGCTCAGGTGTCCCCAGGGAAGGTGCCCAAGGCCCATCCCCTTCCCAGGCTCTGTTCCCCTCCTCCCTGGGGTGATGCCCTGCCCGGTGGGAGCAGGCAGGGTTTGTTCTGTCTGGCTGCCCACGCCTTGGGATCAGGGAGTCACTGCCCTGCTCTCCGGTGCTTTCTGTTCCCTGATCCCCACATTGTCTGCAGCCACAGCCCTTGGGTTCCTTCCAGGATTCCTGCAGGGAAGGGGGAGTTAAAAGAGCAGTCAAAAGCAATCCCTGCAGAACTCCAGCAGAAAATCACTTGCCTGAGGATAGTTTGGTCTTTTCCATTGCACTTTGGGACCTGTCAGCCAATTTTAATCATTAGTGTGCCCTGGATTCATTTTCCTTAGTTCTGGGGCCTTACCCTGGAGCGTTGACTCTGGTACTGATGGGGCAGGAATTCACACCGAGGGATCTCACACCGAGGGATCTCTCACTGCCCCAGGGCTGTGGCTCCAGCTCCTGCTCCACACAGGGCTCCTGGTGGTCCTCAGGAAGGTCACATTCCCTGCCTTTCCCTTCCTCCTGCCCTGAGTGCTGTCCTTGTGCTCCATCCCTGCTTTCCATGGCATGGCTGAGGTGGCAGCGATTGCTTTGGTTGGGGAAGTGGAGAGGTTTGGGTGTTGGATTTGGTGTCACCTGCACGTGTGTCACTGTGACCCAGGAACAGGCGTGTGCAGGTGGAATTTGTACATCAGTTATGTACACAAAATTGGGGAAAATCCGTGTGTATCCATAGATAGGCACAGATCACAGGATCCTGGAGTGGTTTGGGTGGAAGGGACCTTAAAGCCCATCCAGTGCCACCCCTGCCATGGCAGGGACACCTCCCACTGTCCCAGGCTGCTCCAAGCCCCGTCCAGCCTGGCCTGGGACACTGCCAGGGATGGGATAACCACAGCTTCCCTGGGCACCCTGTGCCTGTGCCCAGAATATCTGCAAGAATTGGGGAAAAATATGTTCGTACGGACGTAAAACGTAGGAGATTCTGTGTATGTACATCTGTGTGCACGGGTGTAAAAACCCTGGGGGGAAATCCGTGCCCTCAGCCTTTCACAACCAGGGTTGGTGGGAGGTGCCCAGGTTTCCCAGGCTTCCATACCGAGCCGGACTTGCCTGGGAAGCACATCCCAAAACACCTCTGTGCCTCCCTCGGCACACGGGGATGCAGCTGGGATTAAAGCTTGTTCTGCTGGGCTCTGAGCAGAGCAGGAGCCTGGGAGGGGAGCAGTGGGGTCACCCCTGGGTGGGGTCACCAGAGGCTGCTCATCCCTTGGGGGGGGTGTAGGGAAACCCAAAGCTGAGCTGGGGCTGGAGGAGATACCTCAGGGCATTCAGAAAAGCCTTTTTTAGGGGGAAAAAAAAAAAAAAAGGGCATTTTGACTGCTTCCCTGGTATTGAAAGCTTCAGCCATAGAACTGGAGCTGCTCAGAACTGGGGGTGAGGCATTATTCCCCTGACCCCCTGCACTGCAGGAACAGCTCTCAGGTAAATCCTCCCCAGAACTGCAGCGAGGGGGGGAGGTTGGATCTGTTTGGTGCCAAGAGAAGAACTCACAGATTATTTTTTCTGGTGTTTTGCTCTTTGCACCAGTGGTGGCAAACAAAGCTTCTGCAAACTCGGGGAGTGCGAGGGTGTAAATGTTGCCATTATCTCCGAGGTGGTGTTCGAGGTGATGCTCCGGAGCTGAGGGGTGATTTTGTTATTTAGTCTGAATGCAGAGGGGTTTGGCAGGGAGCTGGAGACAAACACCCCATAAATACCCATTTTCAGGGGTTTGTCAGGGAGCTGGAGACAAACACCCCATAAATACCCATTTCCAGCCCATTTTCGAGAGCAGCAGTGTTTGGTACATTTTTGGTGCTGTCTGTAAACAAAGCCAGGGGAGATTCAACTTGGGCTGATTTTGATTGTTAAGGAAAAGAATGCTCAGCTCAAAGATGAGCCCGGTCTGGAACACAAATAATTTGATTAAAAGGAATTCAGGATTTTTTATTTGATGTTTTTTTCCACTGATGTGGAGAGACAAACCTTTGGCTGAGGCCCAGCAATCAGGCAAGGGGTTAAACCTTCAATTTGTCATATAAAGATGCTTTTTCCTGTCAAAACTGGGCTGATTTTAATCAGTTTAGGATTGTTCCTTTCTTTTAGGGCTGTTTACCTTTCTCTGGTAGAAACCTTGATTAACTGCTGAGATTCAGAGAGCTGAACCAGGAGCATCTTCTGTGCAGCGGAACCATGGGGATGTTAATGTTGGATTTTTGGGACAAAGGAAGGAGGAGGAGGCCAAACTGGTTCAGGAGAACAGGAGCTCAGCTCCCAAAGCCTCTCCCCCAGGAAATAACCCTGTCCTGGGGCAGAGCCTGCCCTCAGACGAGGGGGGCACCCCCTGGCATCACATCAATCTGTCACTTCAGCTTTGGGAGATCCCTGAGCTGACAGGGGGCCACAGCCAGGGCTGAGGGGGCTCCTTCATTTTTAATCCTAATCCATTTTTAGGCAAATTCTGCTGGGTTTGGGGGGAGCCTGAACCCACAGGCAGCAGCTTTTAAGCACCTGCAGAAGGGCAGTGGCAAAGGGAAAACAGTTTCCTTCTACAAAATAAATGGGAAAATAAACCAAACTGGAAAAATTGGCCTCATTCTCTTGGCTTGTCTTTGGGACTTCAAAAAAATTTGTAGGCTTTAGCTAAGATTTACCTTTGATTTGTGGTGTTTATGAAGTTGGACAGGGCTTGGAGCCACCTGGGATAGTGGAAGGTGTCCCTGTCCATGGCAGGGGGTGGCACTGGGTGATCCTTAAGGTCCCTTCCAACCCAACCCATTCCATGATTCCCCAATAATCATCTCTGGTAATTCCTCTGTCATCGTCACAGTTGTAACTTGGGTTGAGAAACGAGTTTTCCTTGGGAAAACAAATGAAAGATTTGTTGTTTTGAGTGACTCCAGGGCATGGAGAGATGGAGTTACAGCACCCTGATGAGACTCTGGCTCTGGTTTAATTCTTTTACATTCTGGAAAGCTCTCATTGCAACTGAGTTTTTCCCAACACTTGTCCTGTGGGAAGGGAGTTCATTGAGGAGCTCGGAAGAGGATCATTCCCTTCCTTAAAGCTCATCTTCCCCCTGCTGCTGCTGCTCATCCTCTGCCTCTGAGTGGGTCCCTGGCCAGGGAAGCCTCCCCAGCTCACATTCCCATGGAAAAGCAGCTTTTTGTTACACTTCTCAATGTGTTCCTGACATGGAAAAAAATGTTTGTCTCCCTCAGTCCTGGATTTGTGATACTGAGAACACAGTGAGCTCAGGGGAGGGGTTTGGGCTCTCACCAGCCCGATGAGTTTGTGTGAATCCTTTATTTGAGTCCCAGCCTCTGCATCTAAAAGTCAATTCCTGTGTCTGATAACATAAATAGTAACAATTAATTGCATTTCATGGCCTGTCTCTGAGTCCAGAGAGGTTCATTGGTCAGTTTTCCTTCCCTAATCTGCTACCATTGTGTGTCAGCACCAATTTTGTCCAAAACCCTCTGGAAAGAGGATTCAGTTTTATTCCTTTCCATCCTTTATTCCAGCATCCCTGTGTAACTTTGGTGCTTTCCCTTCCCTAAGCAGCTCCTGGATGCTAAAAGCTCCATGTCCAGGGTCCTCCTGGGAGGGAGCTCTGGATAAAAATGAAGTTATTGGGGCTTGAGGTGCTGAAGGAGATTGGTGTTCCCATGGTGTCACTTGGTGTTTCCTGGAATTGTTTTGTGTTTGGGAAGTCTTCCCTAGGGCACTCAAAAATCATGGATTACTTTGGGAATCTGGACCCAGGTTTCCTCAGTAACTGTAATTCCTGTGGAAATAGATCTCCAGTGAGCCAAAAATCCTCTTCAGTGGCCAGAGGTGCTCTCCAGTGTCCAAAGGTCCCTCCAGTCACCCAGAGGTGCTCTCCAGTGGCCCAAAGGTCCTCTCCAGTGGCCAGAGGTGCTTTCAGTGGCACAGAGGTGCTTTCAGTGGCACAGAGGTGCTCTCCAGTGGCCACAGGTGCTCTCCAGCCCACCACCCCAGTGTGATATTACTACAGGTGATGTTTGCTCTCACTGACTTTTTGCAGAGCTCTTTGAGTTTCCCGGTTCATTCCCTGCCTTCATTTAAAGGCTCTGCTGGGTTAAACAGGTGAATCCTTTCCATCCTTGGACAAGCTAAAGCACCAGGGGAAAACTGGATTTTTTTGTGGTCTGGGGGGGAAAAAGCAGCATTGAGACTGTCAGAAGAGGTGAGACAGTCCCAGAGTAGAAAATTCAAAGCCATCCTCCTCCCTCAGGGTTTCAGAAGCCTCAGACCCCTAAATATGAATATTTTCATATTTTAGAGCACTTAACATTTTCTGTGTCATTTTATGAGGCTCTGTCCAGCTCCCTGCTCTCCTTGAGACATTTATGATCAGAAATCAAAGCAATCAAGGCAATCACCCCCGAGGATCTGGAATTCCTGCATCCCACAGCTGCCCTTCCTGGGGATTTCCTCCAGCACAGGTAGCGATGGGGGAATAGGAAAATGGAAGTTTCTCCTTTACAAATATCTTCCTTCTCTGTTCAGTGCATTCATTATCACAAATTCTTATTTTCAATCTTGCAGCTCTCGGCATTCACTGAACACTGGGAAAGTTTGACACAAATCCACACTTTTTTTATCCTGGAAAGGTTCAAAACCCCTGTGGATGTGGCACTTGAGTGATGAGCGTGGTGGTGGTGCTGGATTGACAGTTGGACTCGATGATCTTCAAGGTCTTTTCCAGCTTTAATGATTCTGTGATTCCACGAACCATCACCCTGCCCCCGTTATCAACCTGACAGAAGCAGGAAGTGTCTCCTAGAAAGTGTTGGATGGTACAAACACAGCCCCAAATCCTCTGCTGCATCCCAAAATCACAGAATCCCAGAATGGGTTGGGTGGGAAGGGACCTTAAAGCCCCCCCAGTGNGCTCCATCCCTCGGCTCATCCTGGAGCCTCCTCTGGGCTCTCTCCAGCAGCTCCAGGTCCCTCCTGTGCTGGGCCAGGGCTGGGGCAGCTCTGCGGGTGGGCTCTCACCTGAGCACAGGGGCAGAGGGGCAGAACCCCTGTGCCCTGGTGCCCCACGCTGGGGCTCAGCCCAGGACAGGGCTCTGTGGGAGGGACAGCAGGGAGGGGTGTCCCTGGTGCTGGTCTTGCCCCTGGTTCGTTCCCCCAGCCCAGCTTGGAGCTGCTCACTCCCCCAGGAGATGGCCCAGCCTTGGCTGCCCGTCCTGGGCTCTGGTTCCAGCCTTGCCAGGCTGGCACAGCCCGGCTGCCCTGGCACCGGGGCCGGGCACTGGGAGCATCCCAAAGCTCAGCCACAGAAAACTTGGGCATTCTGGGTTGGTTTGGGGAGGGGGTTGAGGTTCGTGCCATGGTTGAGGTTCATGCCACGGGCCTGGCAGGTCCTGTGCTGGGGCAGAGGGTGTTGGGTTGGGAAGCAGCTCCTGGAGGGGGATGATCCCCCCTGGCTGCAGTCTGGGTCCGTGGCCCTGAGCTGCTGCTGCAAACAGCCGGGTTCAGACCCCAAACGGACCCAGATGGGTTTTGGGGTCAGCACAAAGCTCCCAAAACCTGTGCAGCCTCTGCTGCCCTCAGGGTGCAGCTCCCACTGCTGTGGGATCCCAGCCCAGACCTGTTCCCTGTGACCTCCCGGGGACGTGGGAAGGGGCTGGGCCGGGCTGGCAGCACCAGGAGCTGCTCACAGAGCTTCAGGCACAGAAAATGGCTCGAGGGGAGTCCAGAGGAGCTCCAGGATGATCCGAGGGATGGAGCAGCTCTGCTGGGAGGGCTGGGATTGTTCAGTCTCGGGGTGACCTCACTGTGGCCTTGCAGGGCCTGAAGGAGCCAAGGGGAAACATGGAGAGAGACTAAAATATTCCCAAGAGTTGTGCAGCCCCTTTGTTCCCAGTGAGGCACTCCAGGCTGGGTTTCCCACCTTGGTTTCCCACCTTGGCTCTCAACATTCCCAGTAAAGGTCTTGGTGTGCTCCATGGGCCAGACCCTGAGCCAAGCTTAGGAAAAGCTTTGCCTTTTACCTGCACTCCTTCAGCTTGGAGAGAGCTCTGAGGATCAATCCCAAAGGGGTTTCTGTAAAAATGAGGACAGCAAAGGTTTTCAAGGCCTTAGTATTTTTAGAGATGTGGAAATTTAATAAAATAAAGAGGATCAGTAGGTTGGTCATGTTTGAAACAATAAGGAAAAGATAGATTTTTCTCTTAAATATTTTATCAAGAGAAATATAATAATCAATAAAATATTGATATTGATTAATGTAATGGATATTTGATAAGCCTCATCAGAAATATTCCAGCCACTTTTTACATTCTTACGTAAAACAAAGTATCATGAAAATTCACATGAACAAAGCTTTCCTGCCCTTCTGCTCTGTGGCATCTTCAGCAGAGCCAAAATTGCTCTTTTCAGCTTCCTTTCCTCCCATTCCCCTCTGGCCCAGCTCGCTGCATCTCCTGAGCTCAGATCTGAGCTGTTCCCCAAAAGGCTTTGGTGTTTCTGTGGCTGCTCTGTCAGAGGTCATTGGGATCCCAGAAAATGATTCTGTTTGGTGACTTCAGTCTCTTTAGGGATTCCAATGGTGATTTTTCACAGGACTCCAGTGTTATGCTTAAAGGGGAGGTTTGGGTTTTTTCTGGATGCTGTGGAGGATCTCACTGATAAAATCTGGATGTGGTGAAGACCCCGAGCTTGGGGCTTGGCATTTTTGGAAATGTCTGAGGACCTTTTTAATTAGATACTAAATATTTGGCAAAAAATACTGGCTCCCGACAATTCCTTCTGAAGCTGAGGTCAAATAAATTAGAATTTAACTGTGGCTGTACTGGAAAAACGAGGCGACACCGTTTATTTCTTGACAGATTTTAGAGCTTTTATTTTGGTTTTTGCTACAGATACAGAACTGAATCTGTGAGCTGAAGGTTTAAGGCTCGTGCTGTAAAGCAGCCTGGAAAAAAATCATGTTCGTGGTGTAAAACTGAAGTAGATCAACTTAATCTACTGAGGCTGGAGTGTTGCTCTCCTTACAAATCCTCCTACACCAGGTTGTCATTTCTCACCCAGACTGCTGAGTGTGTTTGGTCCCTGGCTCTCCTCTTTCCCCTTTGCTCTGCCAAATTCCCAAATTAAGCTGTGTTGGGTTTTTTATGTTAATATAAGAGAGATTTGCATAAGTGCAGTTACGGTAATTTTGTGGTGAGTTTCAGTGTGTTGGCTTCGCTTCAGCCCTTCAGATCCTTAAATCACTTTTGATTTGCTGTTGCTTAAACATTGCTTTTTTCCCCCTTTTGAAAACAGACACATCGAGGATGAGCCGAGGCAAATTTCCTGTAAATCTGCTTTGTTCCTGGAGTCAGGCTGAGAGCCTTTGCTCCTGCCCAGAGCTGGGGAGCTGGGTGTAGTAATTTATTATCCAAACAGGATGTTTTGGTGCTGAATTAAGTGAGGGGGGAAAAAACCAGAGGGGGGAGTGCTGGTGTGGAAAATCCAATTTGTTTTTTCCCCAATTTTTTCCCCAAATAAAGAAGCTTTTTACAGTGAGGGTGGGCAGGCCGTGGCACAGGGTGCCCAGAGCAGCTGTGGCTGCCCCTGAATCCCTGGCAGTGCCCAAGGCCAGGCTGGACGGGGCTGGGAGCAGCCTGGGACAGTGGGAGGTGTCCCTGCCATGGCAGGGGTGGCACTGGATGGGCTTTAAGGTCCTTTCCTATCCTGGGATTCTGGGATAAATCCCACTCAGAGGAGCCAGCTGGAGTTTGGGCTCCTCTGCCCCCCAGATGTGGTGGCAGGATCCTTCTCCTGTCTGTCCCACTCCTAGGAAAGCTCTGGGAATGTGTTATTCCCAGTTCCTGTGCCGTGCTGGGCTCCGAGCTGTGGGATCCCTTTGAGGTGCTTTAAAAAAAAAAAAAAAAGAATTCCACAGTGGAAAATGTCACCTTAAAGGATCTGGCCTGGAAGAGTGCTGCTGGCAGCAGGCTGGTGGGGCAGGGCAGGGCTGTGCAGCCTGGGAAGGATCCAGGTGCCAGCCTGGGTTCCCTGAGAACCTGGGATTCTGAGGCACAGCGTGGGGGTGTGTGGGGAGACAGCTCAGCAGAGCGACACAGAGACCCAGCCCAGCCCTGCCGGGAGGTGCCACATCCCTGTCCCGCTGCTCCCGGCCGTGGCTGCAGCGCCGACCTCCCCCCAGCCCAGCCCCGGCCCCTGCAGCCACATCCCCCGCTCTGAGCAGGCTCCAGGGCGT